>CAJUYG010002559.1:0-30336 GCA_910591675.1 Galerucella calmariensis | reverse complement strand
AAAAAGGGGATACAATCTGTGAAATAAACATTGTTTATTGAACAGTAGTGAAGTAATTTATTAAAAGTGAAAATTCCTGGTATAGGAAAGAATGTTTTGTATTTTCAATAAGTATCTTATAGTTTCTGTATAGAGATAATAGAAAAGTTGATTTTACTGAGTTAATCAGTTTTATTACCACAGTGAAAATTCTACTTGTCTCAGCCAAAAAAAGTTTAGGAAAGAACGCTTTGCTGGGAATTTTCTCAGTGTAGTGTGTAAGTGTTTCTTCAATAAATCAATAGTAATTAGCCATAGTGAAAAAACATTACAATATATTGAAAATTGTCATAATACCTAAACGAGGGAATGCGTGCCCAGGGGATACAATTTAGGAGGAACGCTTAGAAAGAACGGTGCCGGTTGGGGCAAATATCTTACATCTGACAGTAGTTATATCTTAAGAATATTCATTGGAAAAAATATTTCGGTGAATAAACGTATTCTCCCACTCAACAGAATATATGGATACATATTAAAGTAGGGACAGGTAAGAAAATGTCTGGGAATTTTGAAAAAATTTATTATATATTGTGGTAGTTAGACGGTACAAGTTATTTAGATATAGATTATTTGATACTCCATAGTTATGAATATTCTTGATACAAATTCTAATATGGTTGTTATTAATGTTCTGTTACTGAATCTGAAGCTTATATTTTTTGTTCATGGAAACATATGCCTTTGATGGTTTCGCCATGATCTGTTCGATAGCTTTGAATACTGATGTAATCTAATACCTAACCCTTCAGGCTAAAGCAACATGAAATGTTGTTATTTGCACTATAGATCAATACGCAATATTTGTTTCAAAATGTTTTCCCTTTATTACATCATAAACTAACGATTTATGAAAATATGTAATAATTTGCTATCGCTTCATTGAAATTTATCATTTATTTGATGTTTATAAACAAAATATAATATTAACGAAAATTCTGACCACAAATTGCTAATAGTATCTACTAAAATTTTGGTATTTTACAGTTTTCATTATATTTGAAAACATTTGAAAACAACGAAACAAAAAATAAATATCTAAAATTAATACACCACTAAAATTTTCAACAAATTTAGTCAATTACTGCATATTTTTTATTGATATTAAATCGCAATACTGAACAAATAATCAGTGAAAGTACATGAGCAATGTAGGTTCACTCTATGCGCAATGTCTATCTCACTCGCTCCGATACTATACATGATAAATGATATGAAATTAGAATGAAATAGGAAAGAAGCCAAGTGAAGCAAGCACTGAATACTTACACAAAGAGATTAAAATATTTATAAATAAGGTAATCAACCATTTTTTCTGCAGCCGTCTCGGAAATAGAAGTTTCGGTATGATTTATTAAATCGAAACTTTTTTGACAATTAAAAAACCAATCAAATTTCTTCATTTTATATCATATGAATAATCTCAGCCAAACATGCATTACCCTGAAAATTTTTTGACAATTCCAAATCCAATCAAATTCCCTCATTTTATATCATATGAACAATCTTAGCCAATCATGTTAACATTACACTGAAAACACACCATGTTGGGCAATTTTCACGTTGCTATGGATACATATTGATTTATTTCGATTTTGAAGTTTCGAATATTTAATATTTCGAAATGTTACGATTTGGTTGTAATACTGAAACAAAAAATTTTCTATCCGAATAACCCTCGGACATTGATAAATGCTCAAAAATTTTATGACAACTTTCTCAAGCTTGTTGCTTGTAGGCAACAGACCTCCGCCTACGGCGTCGGTCTGTTTCCAAGCAACAAGCTTTCGAAATCTGTCATAAAATTTTTTTGAACAATTATCAATGTCCTTGGGTTATTACTACTGAAAATTTTTTGTCAATTCCAAAAACCAATCAAATTTCCTCATTTTATATCATAATATGAACAATCTCAGCCAATCATGTCAACATTACACTGAAAACAGACCATGGGCAATTTTCACACGTTGCTATGGATACATATTGATTTATATCGATTTTGAAGTTTGGAATATTTAATATTTCGAAATGTCACGATTTGGTTGTAATACTGAGACAAAAAATTTTCTATCCGAATAACCCTCGGACATTGATAAATGCTCAAAAATTTTATGACAACTTTCTCAAGCTTGTTGCTTGTAGGCAACAGACCTCCGCCTACGGCGTCGGTCTGTTTCCAAGCAACAAGTATATCGTGGAAAATACTTTTAATTTGGAAAATAGTATTTGGAAACTTATCTTCCGAATCAGAATCAGAATTAAGTGCATTGAAAAATTGGTAATAAATATTATTTCACCAGCTGAACATTTCAGTTGTGAAATAATCTTTTCATGAGGCATTATCTTTTCGCTTTTGGTATAGACAACGAACATTAACAAGAAGGATCACTCTAAGCTCCTCCCCTTGTTATGCCTATCTCGCTCGAATATCGGATGCTACTGTGTATAGAGCACCGTAAGTCTCCTACGCGCGATATGCATAAACAGGTTGTCCGTCGTAGGGATATGTGAAGAAATATACCAGTTGTCTTTTTGAGTGAGCGAATTTTCCTTTAGGAATAAAATAAACATTTACGTACTTAGTGTTTTGTGTTTGGTTCTGCAAACAGAATGATGGAAAGGTAACATACGTGGAAAAATAATATAAATAATACTATGCACTTCAAAAATGGCTGGGAAATTACTATTACCTCTGCTCTGTCTTTATGGGAAACCTTAAAATGCAGGAATTATTCATTTCTTTTAACAAGGAACCCTTATCAGGATTGCATTGAAATTTTTTCGGTCTGGTAAGAAATTGTTGCGGAAACTTGAGAAATCCAACCCCAATTCAATTTTGTAGGGCATTCAAGAAATTATTTTCTCTTAAATATTTTAATGAGGTTGAAGGTGCCAATTGTATTGAAGATATTAATACAGTTTTGCTCAATGTAACTTCTGATATGCTAGAAGAATATAAAAATATCGATGTACCTTTATTGACAAATAATAGCTCTTTAACAGTTTTCACATGCGACTATAGAAATCTTTCAAGTACGGATGGCAATGCTATAGTTCACATTTCTGGCTATCTATTAACTGCAATACTCTTGTAGTGCTTGCACAAGGTATAATGATGAAAATACATTACCAAAAGAAGCGGCTGTATTTTTATAGCATAAAGCATATTCGACTTCTAAAAACTATGGAGGTCTGAAAGTACCTTCTAGTAATATTGTAGAATATGTTAAACAACTGGAAATAGTAGCTGTTACGAGAACGTTGGAGCGACCCTTAGAAAATTATATGAAAATTTACTATTTACACATTCCTGTAAAGAGTTTCCTCATAAATATTTTTTAAACTTATATATTAGGCTGCGGATTCATTTTACAATTAAATTTGCGAACCGTGATATGAAAAATAGATATTCTTCGAAACAATCAATGAAACCTAACATAAAATTAAATATCTTGAAACATCTTTGGAAACCGGCAGGTATATTTTATTTCACAAAATTCACTTAAATACAATTTTTTTGAGTTGTTAATGGGCTATTCAATATGAAAGACTTTCAAAATTCATAGATTTTAACTCATTTCGTTATACGCCTTTAATGGTTTTGGATGGCTCGTGTATCGATTCCCTCAATTTTCGAATCGCGATAACTATTTTCTCAGTACCCGTACAACCTGTAATGACCTGTATACATTTTATATTAGAGTACCCATTTAAGTTGTCATTGGCAAACATTTTATTGTTAATTTTTATACCTACTAGTCTCATCTGGTCTGTAGCTTACTACATTATTACCTTTTGATGTAACTTCCATTTTTCCCTCCATTTTTGCTAGGTACCGGTTATTTTTATAATTATGTTTAGATTCACCAATTAAATATCCTGACGATATTCCCTTTCTTATTTTAATTCCCACTAAGCGGAATGGGTTACAATAACAATTATTGCTAGATGTTTTTTAAATCACCCTGGTAAGTGAACGTTTATTCGTTTTAATCGTTAGCGGTTTGCATCAACCTCGTATAAGCACGAGCACGTGCCGTGCACGTGCTCGTGCTTATACGGAATTTGTCCTCCAGGAATTTGTCGAAATCGTCGGCGCGCTTGTGTAAGCTGGACATGAAAGTTCCGAGTCGACGGAGAGTGACCCTTTTTGTCTTGTTAATGTTCGTTGGTATATATTAGTACGATATTGTAGTCAAATGAACGACTACCTGCTGTGGGTTTTGGTCTTAAATCAATGTTGGCATAAGTAAAAACAATCTTGGAACGAAGTATACGATCAGAGTTGATAGTATACAGACTGGACTGTCCTTACTGTGATCTATCTAATTATTATAACGGATTATTTATTGAAAATAAAATGTCACAAATGTGTGTTGTATGGGCGGTTGTTTAAATCGAGATAAGGCAGACATATTTTTCTTTAGATTCACATTTGGTGGGCTCAATGTTCCTTACGCAAATTTTGTTAAATATGTAACGCAACTTGGAAATATATTTTTGGATAACTTCAATAAGTTAGCATGTGAAAGTTTTATCGGAGCAACATTTAAAATCTTTTTAAAAACGTATCGTTCACAAATCATTGTGAAATTATTCGTTCAGTTATTTCTTATCTATCTATAGACAAAAAAAAATTGAAAGCTATCATAAACCCGATTTAATAATAGGCCAGGGCATTGATGGGAATAGAGGAAATTTTGGAGCACAGCAGATATCGAGATGCGGTTTTCTGCATTGTGTTCAGGAAGGTCCTAGAAAAGACTGGGGAAAATGCGGATTAGCACTTTTTTGAAAAACGCCTTCTTAGCCGGAAAATGCATTTTCCAATTACATTATTACTTGCACCATTATGGGAACGATTGGAAACTCGAAAATCGTTACTCGGGCATTAGAATTACCTGGAGGTGCACGGGGTTAAATTAGGGGAGGAATGGCAGCGTGCATGAAAATCGCTCCAAACTCGTTACTCGGGGGTTTTCGGGGAGGTGAATTAAATTCTGACATTGGAATTACCCGGGGGCGCCTCTGCAGGGGTATCCGGGGGGGTCATTCTGGGGGAAAATTGCAGAGCCCATGGGAAGCGCTCCAAACTCGTTACTCGGGGGTTTTCGGGGATAATTGTCGTCATACGGACCTGATTTTGCTCCATCTTCCTTTTAAATAAATATTAACCGAGAGTTGCTGAGATGGAAAGTCTCTCAATAGATTTAGACAAATGACTTGAGGAGTGATATACAATTATGTTTTGTAGAGATTTCAAATGACTGAATAAATATAAATCATGTCAAAGTTTGTTTTCCTACACTGCTCAAAAATTAGGGCCAATAGACCAGTTTAACCCACAGTGAATTGAATATCGCAGTTAGACTCTGAACGATCTTTTTTCTTGATCACACCAATGGACATCAACAATGATTAATGAATGGAAATAAGCACACGAAAAAAAAATGGAAATGCTTTATTGATGACTGGAGAACGCTGAAAGGGAACAATTTATATATTCTCCGTGAGCTTTTACGAAAATATGAAACTGTTGAAGAAACGGTGGAAATATATATATTTATATATATATATATATATATTTTTATTTTATGTCAAACCGCTCTCGGATATAAACGACGATCCTCCTCAAACAAATTGCATCAACTTTTATTTTACACTTTATTGTTTTGCATATCTTTCAGCTTCACTGTTCCAGTATCACTCGTGTTATTATCACCACTCTGGGAAAGCTTACAAGACAATAACATACACACAATACTGAAAAAAAAACGGCAAATGAGATATTAAACTATCTCACCAATTGTCCCAAATGTTTGGAGTTTGCTTTGGTGAGGTAACTCTCAGGAACTTAACCAAAACCTACATTTTTAGAAAAAAAAAAATGATAGTTGATATTCAAAAACTTTAATACAGCTTGGATAACGCTGTGAATAAACAACTCTGCATGTCTCTCTAGCTTTGCTGAATTAAGCTAATTGATAAATCAAGTAAGTATCTGAAAATCAAAGAATAAAGACGGTTCACTGAGAAGCAACAACTACTTCTCTGGCTATATGCCACGAAGGACATTGAATTGCACTCCAAAGTTGAACGGTGCTAGTATATCTGCAAGATAGAACTAACCCTTTTAGTTTGCAACTCGAAAGCTGATTATAAATTCAAAAACGTGTCGAAAGCATTTCAGGGTGATTCAAAGGATTGAACAGTATTCTGAGCGCTTCTTCATGTGAATAAGTGTTCAGTTAGCAAATTTCGCTAGATTCTTCCTGTATAGTGAGCCGCGGGTAACGAGGATAATAGTACTCCAATACCATTACTATTCAAATATATTTAGAAGTGATAAATTTGCCGTGACAGTGCAGTGTAGTTGGATGAGAATAAGATCCTATGTTATTCAATTTAATTAATTAATTATTAAGTTCTACATATAAGAATGATTTATTAAGAACTTGCAGATGATGTATCTGATGAACATTCAATTTAATCAGAATCTGACGAATCCTCAACTTCACCATTAATTATTATAGATTCAACGGTGATATTGTCCAGCTGCCACATCTTCTGTTCTGCCTTATGCTTATGACTCACAGCTTTTTTTCCAGTTCTCTGCAGACACTTTTGAAACGAGTTTTGCAGTAATTGATGTTAGTCTTCCAATTTCTAGTACATATTTTATCCTGTTAAAATTCCATTGTCCATTCCATAACTAAATAATTGTCAAATCAAACTATGGTTCATTTACGATAAGTTTGCAATTTTGACATTTGTTTTTAACAATTACAGCCACTGAATAAAATCTAAATTATCATATAAAGGGGGAAGTTACGGTCCAAAAGTTGGCTGCCGTGTCCGGGGTTGCCAAACTTCTGTTGTCAAAATCACAAAAATTTTATCAGAATTTCTTGTGTTCGTTTGTCGTTTTCATTCGCATTTTATAGTTTGTTATTTACTGTTTAAATTATAATCTGTTATTTTAATAGCTATTTAAAAGAGATTATCGAACACTGCGTCACAATGAGCCTTTATAAAGTGGCTGCAAGGAGATGGTAGCATGCCTAATAACATATTTTGAGAGATAACGGTGGACCGGTATTTCCTATAACTTCTGTGAGATATATAAGTTTTTAATAAATACATTGTTACTTAATACTGCAATAACGATGCAATTCAACATGTGCATGAAGATAACATTTTTCAGTTAAACTTAAGGTTTCAAACTTGGACATCTTGAAATTTATATATTTACTCATCAAAATTTTATAATTTCTGCTCTTATTTTTGAGTTGAATGTAATCTTATACAATAAACAACTTATTAACATAATATTATGGCAACAGTTGGAAAAAATTACAACGTGGCAACGATGTAAAACATCTGTCATGTTTTGTTAGGTATTGTAAACTTATCGTAAATGAACTATATACATCCAATATTATATTATTTGGATGTGGTAGGGAATATTCTTATATAATTTCTTTGTTTTTGTTACGGTCCTGTGTGCTCTTAAGTTGACAAAAACACATAATACACGTTAAATTCCATTAAGAAATGGTAGAGGAGTCTTTTCAGGGGTATGCTGTGTAGTATAAAACTAACTTGCTTGCACTTAAGCTACGTCGTACGTCAACTGAAGTAGTGAGAAAACTCAACTTTTCGAGGGTGAAAATTTCAATCATCCCAGATCTGTACTTGACAACAGATGCTGCAAACAGCATTTCTCGGTTTAATGTTACACGGAAAAAATGCAGAATAGAAACTTATAATGGATAACGCTCACATTTACACGTCCATACAGAAACAGACTTATAGTATGATTAGTTGGTGATAACGACGAATCATGTAGTGAGCTTTTTTACGAAAATAAACCATCCAGATAGGTATTTTTATTACTTTTTCACATTGGAAAAGATTATTGAACAGACTACACTTAAATAATATAATCAATATTACAATAATTTCGCCTTTCAAGACTCGTACATAACCTGACTTATTTGAATCTGACTTTGGAGGCGTAACTTTCAGCATACCGTGCACTCTGTTTTAATTGGGCACTCAAACGCAGCGTGTTGCAGAACATCCAAAAAAAAATTCGTGGTCACTCATATATTCGAAATAATAACGTTCTAAAAGAAACTTCATAGGGGAGATCTGGAGCTGGCTAGATAAAGAACACCAAATCACATGGAGGTCGACGACAAGAGTACCTCCATACAAAGGGTTTACTGAATAAGGTAGACAAGGAACTCTCAACCAGGCTATTGGAACCGAGTAAAAGACATTTTGAAGACAGTTACCGGTCTGGTGACTGGACACTGCACCCTGAGGAAACGTCTGCACAAAATGGGCAAAGTTAGTGAACCTATGTGCAGGAAAAGTGAACTTTATAATAATACACGTAATCACACTACAGAATGGGAAAAGTGGATCATATCTGATATTTGGGAGTCACTATATTTATATATAATAAAGGAGACGTAGGAACACCGAGAAAAATATTTATTTGTTACAATCAAAATCTTATTATGTCAAATAAATATGATCTTCCATATGGCCTAACTAATATTCAATTTGTCGTTAAGAAAGGATTTGTTTCAAGTTCGGGAAGTAATATTGTTGATGAATAAAAACATATTTATTGTCATCAATAAAATGAGTTATCTATCAAAAATTACATTTATTCTTGTAAAAATGTATCATATTTGTCTCAAACAACATTTATTGAGGTATAATGACAAAATAGTTATATTAATCTCTGAAAGCATTCAAATTAAATAAAGTAGTTTTTCAATAAATACTTATTTTTGTAAGCTGACTATATTGTTTTATTATAAAAAAATTACGTCATGGCAGAAAGTCATTTCTTTATCATAAAAAAATGTATTGTATCGGTGAAATATATTTCTTCACCATACAAAAGTATATTGTCTGGGTTAACGATATGATTTTAATTCGTAAAAAATATATCTTTCCAGCAAATTATATATTTTTGTTGGAAACAAATGTTCCTTCTTCAAGAAAGCTATCAATTTTTACTAAAATTCAACATATTTATCATAACCGAACCATAATTTTCATAAACATTGTACTGCCTTATAGTGAAAAAATATATTTCCCTAAAAAACCGAATTATTTATGGTATTGTTTTTTGTTCATGGAAGTTACCTACATGCACTATTCAATACACTGAGCTTTTGAAATGTTTCTAAATATTTAGATATATATTAAAAGTTCACGGTGTATTAAGCAGTAGTAGGTATGGGTAACTTCCACACGGTTCTCTAAATAATTAGGTTAATTGGGAAAATATATTTTTCACAAATATTCGTCTAAGCCGTTTCCAGAATATGTCGAACAACAAAGTTGACTTTCGTTTTGTATGTGTGAACCAGTCGATCGAATTGGTCGATGGTTACTCTGGACACGAGTTGAAATTACAGTTTTTTTATTACAAACCTGTTTAAATCTAATAAAAATTAATGATCTCTATTTATGAATAAAGCTGTTTACTAGGAAAGCAGGATAGGAATAAAATACTTGCTGCTGAATATTTTGATCTATTGAAAAGAAAACTATACATTTTTAAAATAGATACCATACATTTATAAAATGGAAACCATACATTGTTGAAATTAAACATACCTCCATGATCTAAAACATATCCAGCAATGGTATCCACAAGATAGCCTTGTCTATCCTTGAGTGTGCTCATTAATGCTTTCCCCATAGTAGTAGTTTTTTGGAGTTCTTGGAGTAGATCTGACAGGTTAAATTGAGAAATGTGTATGTTTGAGGTACATTTCGCTTGCTTGTTACTCCTACCTACTTGAATAAAATTGTCATTTATTTCCTCACCTCCAAAGATATCTCACAATTCTTGTAATCGCCATGAGTTTAACAATTCATTTATTCTATCATTAAACTTATTTATGTCCAGAGCACATCAACCACGAATACTTTACAAAATCAAAATAATCAGTAGAATTGCAAAAACTGATCTAATTTCACATGCAGACTGACGCCAAACGTATACAGGTGGTGACCGTTACTGAATAATAGGGAAGGGTGGGGTGAGAATTCTTTGTTTCAATTGCCACATGATTTGTAGGCTAATGTGATTTCTTACTGGTGAAGAAATATGTGATTTGTAGCAAATAAGTTTTTTTCTACAATTATACTGAAATACTTATTTTTTCGGTATAAAGTAGATCTTATTTGAGGCTAATAATCTATAGGCTTATTTGAGAAATGTTAATTTCTGTAAAAACTTTCAGCCGCTCCATTCATTGTCGTGAAGGGATTCGAAGGATTGCGCAAAGCCAGGAAATTTTGAATTTCTATTTCCGCCACATCTAAATCATCGCTTAACATTAAATTCACACGCTTATCCATACTCGATTTCTCAAACAAAATTAGAATTCCAATTTTTTCAGCAAAAATAATATCAACCTATACGCACGCTGTCACTTATACAGTGTGGAAACCACTTATGGAATAAAATTCTTTGACATTATTTTAGAAAATTATGAAAAATGCCGAGACACGTCAACTTTTGAATTGAGTTGTGCGTTATGTGAGCATAGATTTAAATGTACAGGGTGATTCACGCAAGTATGCCATAGTCGGTGTTGTTTTTTTTCAATGAAACACTTGAAATATTGGTACTTTTTTAAATTAGTTAAATATGGATTTATCAAAAATCGAAACTAAATAATTATTAGACGTATTTGTATATTGAACAAAACCTGCTACGCCCATGAATTTTATCATAAAAACCTAGAAATTGCCTAAAAACGCCAATAATTAGACAAAATCGGTAAATAATGTGGATTGTTTTAAATCGGTAAATAATGTGGATTGTTTTCTATTCTGTCAGTTGTTGGTGTGTTGACAGCTTATACTGAAAAAGTAAAATCTTTGTCAAAAACTCTTGCCTTGTCGACATAACAATGAAATATTTAACTGAGACTCACCGAATTGAGATTTTAATGATGATCGGGTACGGGGATAACTGCAGAGGTCAAGTTGAAGTGGCAAACTTATTTAATCAAAGGTATCCCGAATTGCCAATAATTGCACAAAGTACTGTGTCTAAAATTCATGCACAATTCAGAGAACTTGGACATGTCAAACCATTGAAAAGAAAACCACACTTCGTTGAAGATGATGTGAAAGTGGATAATTTGTTAAAAGTCGAAGAGAATTGAACTTCAAGTACACGTGAAATTGCCCGTGAAAATAATGTTAGTAACACAACTGTTCTAAGATGTCTTCATCAAGAAAAACTTCATCCCTACAAATTAACTTTTGTGCAGGAGTTAACAGAAGAGGATCCAGAACGTAGAATGGATTTCTGCGAAAGATTGATGAATAAGCTGAACAGAAATTAGATAGCTCTTGGTACTATTCTTTTTTCTGACAAATCAACATTCACATTGAATGGAGAGGTAGCCGACAGAACTGTAGATATTGGTCAGCAGAGAATCCCAATTGGATGCGTGAGACACATACTCAGTAAACTCAAGGTTAACGTTTGGGCCGGTATCATAGGCGACCATATTATTGGTCCTATATTTATAGATGGAAATTCGACAGCTGAAAATATGCTTAGAAATGAAGTTATTCTGCGTTAGCAAACTTATATCCCCACGCAATAGATCCTAGCTCACCCAATAAAAATGTTTGGTTCCAGCAAGACGGGGCAAATCTTCCCCAATAAATGGATTGGACAAAGAGGTACTATTGAGTGGCCAGCTAGATCGCCAGACCTTACGCCGTTAGATTTTTTTCTGTGGGGTTATCTCAAGAACAAAGTATATGCAACACAATCAACTAGCATTGTAGACCTCAAAGACAGGATAACTACAGAAATACGGAGTATTTCACCTCAAACTTTAAACAAAGTTAAGGAGGAGTTCGATAGGAGACTGTGCTATTGCAAACAACTAGGTGGAAGATTGTTTGAGCATTTATTTCAATGTATTAAAATCAAATACATCAGGTATTTTATGTATGTGTTTAATAACTGTAAAAAGAAAAATTTCACTTTGTATAATTCATAGTTGACCATACATTATTTTGTTTGTTGGAATCGGTTCATTAGGAGGATTTCAAAAATATGCAAATATACAGGGTGTTTCATTAAAAAAAACAACACCAACTATGGCATACTTCTGTATCTGTAGAGTAGGGAGGGTGAGTGTGTAGGCTCACAGCACTTAGGCCACATGTGACCCATTGTACATCCTCCCGAGGAGTTGTCCTCCTAGGTCATTGTCCATCCTGTCCTTCTCAGGAAGGTGGACAGGTCACTGGGAGACATCTCCTTTATATCGGCAGGTGTAGGCCAAGACTCACCGAACACACACTCTCTTATTGACGATAACTCCGGACACTCGCATAAGACATGCCTGACAGTTTCATCTTCCTGTTCACACATCCTGCATAGAGGTGTGTCCACTAGCCCCATAGTATGGAGGTGTTTACTTAGTTGACAGTGACCAGTCAGAAATCCCACTGTTAAACGTAGGTTTTTCCTGGTCATCGCCAAATATTTCTTCGGCGCCAGCTTCCGAGGGTCGCCCAGGGTGATCCTGGCAAAACTGCATCCTTTGATTCCATCCCATCTCTCAAGGGATTGAGCATGGGTGTAACGTTTGGTTAGTTCCGCAATTGTCGAAGTCGTTAGGCCGTAGGTGTCACTGGGTCCTAGAATTTTCAGTCCAGCGGCTTCCCTGGCTAAAGAATCAGCAATGCGATTTCCTTTACTCCTGTCGTGCCCTTTAACCCACCTCAGGATAATGTTGTTATCTGCCGAGACGTCAGCTAAATCTTGGTGGCACTCTAGTACTAGCCTCGATATAACACGTTGTCTGTTCAAGGCTAATAGGGCTTGTCTACTATCAGTGCAGATTATTATGGTTTTGCCAGAAATTCCTCTTCTGGTTAGTTCTTTTGTGGCAATTGAGATACCAGCCAGTTCTGTTTGAACCACGCTGGTATTGTTTCCCATTCCCCACTTAATCTTGAGGCTCAGTGCTCTCGAGTAAACTCCACAGCCTGAGCCTTCTTTCATTTTTGAACCATCTGTATATATGCGTATTGCATTTGCAGCATCTGGCTCTGTGTTCTGTTTTATTTGAATTTTGTAGGGTTTGTTAAACAAAAACCTGGGTTCAATTGCATCGTTGGCTGCCTGCAGGAGAGGTAGCGCAGTGAGCGCTTCCTTCCATAGGCTCAACCTCAATTGGCCCATTCCTACTTCGGGGTTTACACCAGCCGTGCGCAATCGTACCATTGCCATTAACGCAACCTCCTTGACGTGTAGGTCCAGAGGGGTCAGACCAGTAATTAGTTCCATTGCTGCAGTTGGTGTTGTTCTCATGGCTCCTGTGATGTTCAAACAAGCCATTGATGTTCAAACAAGCTATGGCATACTTGCGTGAATTACCCTGTACATTTACATTTATGTTCACATAACGCACAACTCAATTCCAAAGTTGACGTGTCTCGACATTTTTTATATATTTCTAAAATAATGAAATCAAGAATTTTATTCCATAAGTGGTTTCCACACTGTATATCACGTTCAGTATAAATATAAAGATTATCTGGTTATCACGTACAAAAATGTGCTCGCTGCATAACGAACAATATCAAGCAAATGCGCAAAGCAGAGAGAGCTCAAGAATAGTATTTTAACGAATTCGTTAGGAAGCGAGTAACCTTGAGTGATGCGAACGGTCAAGAATTGGGGTCCTGACCGTTACGTTACGTTGTTACGTTATGTGCCTTGAGCGCGTGGGCCCTCGCGCTCTCTTCTTAGTCTCAGAGCTAGTCTCTCGGCGCAAAATGTTGATTGTATTAATAATCACAGTTAATAGAATACTTATTATGTATATTGTGCCAATCAACTCAGAGATTTTTATAATTATTACTACTGTATATTTTTGTTGAAGTTTCATCCAGAGTAAAATGAATTCTTATATTATTATGTGTATTCATTTATTGATTCAAAAAATTTGATTATTGCTCACAAGGAACCAAAGTTCTTACCGTGTGTACCGCCACACGTTCTTCAATTTTTTTTATTGTGACATTTGTGTATGAATAACCTTCAATGAAAATAATTTTTCCCTTTGAGATAAACTCCAGTCGTATGCTGGAGCCGTCTCACACAGTTTTCTATCAAACCCGCTCATGGGTTATCAATTTTATGATTATACACTTTGTCCACCTACATTTGCGGCAAATGGAATTGAAATGCACTTTGACGACTATGCCAGCTTGTTGATGTTCAGCTGACGAGTCTAGAGATAGTTGTTTTTATAATAGCGCTTTCGAAATTCGACGTCGACTATACAGTCTGTCTGTACGCTGGCGATGGAAAATAAAAAATAAATTGAATTTTTCCATTTATAAAGTAACTGAAGTTTTCTAATTCTCACGCTAATATCGTTTGTTGAGACAATCAATGAAAATGTCATTCGAGCAAACTGTTTTGAAAAAAATTTACCACCGGAGAAATGAATTCCCAGAAATAGGGTTAATTGAGTTTGTTTTTGCAACATATTCAACAAAACAGTCATTCACCAGCCAGTTGCTATTTCCCATTATTTGTCTTTGAGTCGTGTTTTTCTAGATTTCCCTAATGTTGAACAAATAAGATTTAAATTGAAATTGAAGAAACAATTTCGTGTTTAATTTTAATTTAATACCAATTTACATTGAATAGTAAAGTTACACTACTGTGAAATGCGGTGTGAGGGAAGGATGGAATGAATGATTGCTGAGCAATACTGTGAAATTTGCAGGTGAGAAATTGCTTTTTCATTGAGTAATGGTATTATATTGAAATATAAATGGAGTTGTGAGTTTCACGTGTATCGCGTAGATTTTTCAATGCGCCCGTAAGTAGTTTTTCACTTTGAGACATTTGGAAACTTTTCAAGGCTACAGAAAATGTGATAAGCATTCATGAACGAATAGTAAACTATGGTCATATTTTAAAGTGAGTTAATACAAGGATTATTATGGTTATATTCACATCTTGAAAGGCGGGAGCAAAAAATAGTTAAGTAATTACCCACTTTAGTCTATTATATGAAGAAATACTGGTTAGGATTGAATTTGATTAGCTCGGTTGGCGAATTTTGATGAGGAGGTGAATTAATTGGAATTATATTGAGATCAATTATCTCTAATCAGTTTATAATTGATTGCTGATCATTATCCCGTAATTGATCGTTAGTTAGTTTCAGTAGTATGCACTAAGTATATTCTCAATAATTGATTATTACATAATTATGGTGATAACTCTCTCTTTATCTTTGAGACTGTTTCAACCGAAAATAAATGAAACTCATCGAAAGGAATATTCGCGCCAAGATGGCCATTATGGCGCACACTCAGACTTTCTACCCATGTAGTGTAATATACTATTCTTTCCTAGGATGATGAGTATAAGTTTCCTACCTGATATGAGGAAGAGAAGTGTATACTTTTTATAGAGCTAGAACAAAAATAATCTTGCAATATAACGAAGTGCTATAACACTGACCAGAATTGTTGAAACATTGGAACATTGAGATCAACAATCGAAAGTAAAGTATTTTTGTCGAGAAAAAAAAAATACGATACGAATTTTATAGGGAAATACTATTTTCTTTGCCAAACTAAACTTGAATTGCAATACGTACAATATAGGTAGGAAAGAGAAGTTATTTGCTGCTCTCCGCACCAGTTCGAAATAAGATTTACTCGATTGCTGAGTGCTTCCATATAAATCCAACTGCATTTGCAAATAGGGCCGCTTTTTGTTTATAGTTGCAAATACGAGTGAATAAATGAAAACAAATTATTTTCCCAGTTCTCTGTTATTGAAGTATGAATATGTGCTGCTTATTTAGAATGATCCATAAAATGATACGCTTTTATTAAAATTCTACGAACATATCTTTTACATTCCTCACAGTAATACAATAAGAATCAGGATTGAGATTAAGGGTCATTTAACTAATTTCTGTTATATGGATTGTTATTGAATGATACTGATCATTTCATTCGAAAGATGCTTGGCTATTTGACAAAATAACCAAAATATACCCACAGTACACACCAAGGGGAAGCTCACATATGAAAAAATGCCATTACGTGAATAGTAAAACTTCAATTTGTATAGTTGAATGAAATGCAATTGATATTAAAATTTAAATTTGGCATTGAAATACAATAGACAAAATCTAAAACATAATAATATTGGAATTCGAATTTTTATCAAGTATTTTATAATTTTGATTATATTGAATCTTTTACCAAAATCTACCAAAACAGGACGCCATAATTCCCCGTTTTAAACTTGTATCCTCACCGACAACGTGGTGTCACTAATAACTATTGACTTGGAGCAAGCTTAATTTCCTGTGGATCCTGAGAAGAGACAAATGAGGATCACGTTGAAGTGCCAAGCTCGTTGTGCTGACAATGCGTTATCGCATCGAAATTGCGCCAATCAGTGTGACCAATAATGGTCTGCACACATCCCAATTATCATTTGCAATAGTGCAAATCCAACAAATCGATAATGGATGTCCCAACTTTAATCGTTGATTGAGTAATGGTTGATTCTAGGCTCTTATTACGCTGAAGATATGTTTTTAAAGTAATTGGAAGCACTCTCACGTGAGTAAAGTTTTAAAAAAGATCACACATGACGTCAAAAGGTGATGATGTATAAGATTTTCAGGCTAAGGAATAATTCAAACATCATTCCAACCTCTCACATAGTTTTTAATTATGGAAACTGTGATTAAAATTAGTTCTCTTGGAAATAGAAAATTTCCGAAATATATGTGGGAACTAACAAAATATTGGGGTTCTACCAGCTCGGCCACGAACTTTCTGTATACCTTAATCCTTAGTATGAGTGAATTTCTCCAGTGGATTATTAAGAGATTCATAATAACTCCCGACACTGCTAAGAATCTTTGACGTTAAAAAATTGTGAAAAAAGAACTAAAAGTAAAAAGTTCGAAACGCCATACTTCAGGTTTAACTTTTGAATTTTCTGTGCACCTAACCGTGTAGCTATTTCCCAGAAGGTTAAAAGTATCCCTAAGTGGTACGAATATTGAGTTCGACTTTTTCAATCATAACTATCCATTTTTTCATCAAACCAGAGCGAATTTGAGAAAATTGAAAGTGCATTTTAACTTATTTTTCAACGACCCTTCCAAATCTGTTATTATTTTTTATGAACGATATTTGGTGAAAAAATTAGCTCGTGTTTGACAGTTTTGTACAGGAATCCCTATGTCGCATATCATAAATAACACAGTGTACAAGCTTATTTCAAAGTCACAATAATGAAATTAAATCCAGCAAAAATTTGTCAATATACAGATTGGGAAAAAGTTCAATCGGGCATACGATTTACACAAATACGACAAGGATAATACGAGAAAAACTACTTGAAAGAGAGAGAAGAATGATCGTGGGCAGTTGGCGATGGGCGTATTTAGTTCCAGAGGCTGGAATGTTCATCGCCCCCTATTTTACACAAAATACCATTTGTACAAATTAATCTGCGTTGAACTGCTGCGATGAACATTCTTCCAGCCTCTGGAGCTAAATACGCCCATCGCCAACTATCCACAATTATTCTTCTCTCTCTTTCAAGTAGTTTTTCTCATATTATGCTTGTCGTACTTGTTTAAATCGTATGCCCGATTAAACTTTTTCCCAATCTGTATATCATCCAAACAAGAGGGTTCAATGAAACTCCAAACCACAAAAATTCAAGTTTGTCCACCAAAGGACAATCAAGCTGCTACTAGTTTCGGTACATTAATTACCATCATCAGGCTACAATAGAAATGGTATACTTAATATGAAGATCTGATGAAATTATGTAGAAACTTGAAACAGAACTATCCATATAAAAAACAAACGGACCCTCTTGTTTGGATTTCATAAAACCCCATTTGAGATATGGATGAGCTCTTGGAGTTAATGTATTCCTTTATTATAATAGCCACTCACGTATCATTTCATCAATAAAAATTTGCTCATCTTCCACTTTCTTATTATTAATTTACGCAGAAAAATTTTGTCTCTGAATTCAAATATAAGTTTGTGTTGGAAATTCATCAATTTCCATTGACTTATTATCGCCAATATAAAAAACTTGGTGAGCTTCGGTGGAGTTGTTGAGACATTTGTGAAGAAATTTTCCGACCTGCGTTGTATGTACATATTTTTTCGTAAATATTCAATATCCTCGGTGGTGGTTGTTGTTGGCTAGATTTCTTTTAAAACGCCCCTTATAGTTTTAAGAGGATTTTCTACAAGTTGTTTACTTTCACAGGATAACTTTTGCAACGTCGCATTCTCAATATTGTAGTTAATAGTTATATTTCTTTTATCCTTCATCATAAAATATTCGAAGCTGCAAAGTAAATGAAAGTAAATGCGTACAGAAAAAAACATATTTATACCCTTCCTGGTCATAGATGTTGAGCTTTATGAAGTTGTTGGAAAAGTGATAGAAATATTTGAAAAACTTCACAAAAATCAAATGAAAAAAATCAGGTAGGCGAGACAAAAAACTATGATTATAGAATGTATAATATGTACATACAAAATAAAAACTGCCAATCGACCAGCAACGAGTCACAAACGGGATGTCAGAGTTTGAGAAGTTTCCAATCGATTGGAAATTCCTTTCTACGAACAAACCTTATAACTTTCGTGTGTCTGGTTGCAGGGAGCAAGTGACAGGCAACGTCACTTATGTTTGTTTTGCCTTGTTTTTGGTGTTACTGTTTCTACTTGATTTGGATGACAGGAGACAACGCGGCTATGTTGTCTAATTTTCGCCCGTATCTGCGAAATACGACAGATTCGCAATATGCCACTACAAAAACGTAGATAAGAAATGTCGTCAATTGCACAAACTATGGGATCATTGCTTAGGTCTTCTTAGTGTCCGTCAACCAGCACGAAAAGATCAAGACGTGTTTCAATCCACAAATATTAGGCCTTCAACGGAATGTCAACATCCTGGAGTATAATTATATTATCACATAGCCCCTACTATCTGGGAAATAGAATATTTCACGTGTTGGTGGCATAGGTATAACTACATATTTTTTGGGTCAAGATGGGAAGCTCAAGTTCGAATGGGCCCTTAACCAGTACCCAGACAGTATTGGACTCATCCCCACGGGAATGCCTACCAACCAAACCCACCTCAAACTCGCTGGTACTCCTGCCTTGGAATCACTACCCTGCATAATTCAAGACGAGCCTCACACACTCTCTGCCTTCTATCTTCTTTTCTATCTTCTCACTTTCTTCTCCCTGCTATCGCTCCTATCTCACACATGTCATGTCGAGTCCTTCTCTTTCCCTAATCATGCTCTTTACTATGCAACTTACCTCCATTCATTTCTCCTCGCCCCTCAACATAATCTCAACCATATTTTCCCAATACACCGCCACTAACAGTTTATTTTCCAGCTTTTTCAGCACTTCCTCGTTCTTCCATCATCTGAAGACATGTCCCACATCATCCTCCACTTCAGATCTCTCACACACTCCAGTTTCTCTTTTCCCAATCTTGTGGAGGTAACCCACTCTCGACCAATGCCCTGTGAGCACCTGCGTCAAAGAATAGTTCACCTTCCCGAATTTCTGGTCCACCCAATTTCTCCTGCTCCCAATCGCTCCTTTTAGCGCGCCCTCATACTCATCCCACCTTCTCTCCATTTCCTCATCCATCCATTCCTGTACTCCATCTCTGGTCGCACTCCTCCAGCGTTTACCTAACTACATTATAACATTCTCATACGTACATATCTATAGATACTATCAACAGTTTCCACAGAATGCAGTCCATCGACGTCGCTAGTGCTCAATCGTCCCAAAGATAACCTTTCAATATATGTGAGTGGAAAATATTTAACTCTGAGTTTACCGTTCAAACTCCACTACTATTCTCGGGAAATATATTGCCAGATATTTATGTTCGACACCATGTATCTTTTTTCATGACTTTACAAGCTTCATGCTACCCTCAATATCAATATTATGACTGCTATTAAAAAAAATTTCCATTTTTAAAAAGCCGACCTGGAAAATTATATAGAAACCTATTTTAATGAAAAACATAATATATACTTGATGAACGTTCAAACTTTCAGTCATGTTATCCTTTCTATATACGTGTGGAGTTAGTATTAAACACTATGTCATAAAATTAATGGATGAAACAAGCAATTAAGAGCTTTTACTAACATAAAACGACTTTTGTTCGTATTTTTCATATTCTGGAAGTTCTGGAATACGTTTAGTAAAGTTCCGCTTTGTTAATTGCTCAAAAAGGTGCAGTGTGACGGAAAAACTATGCAGAATTGCAGAAAAATGTGTATGCTTAGTACGAAGGATGGATATATTTCAACCCAAAATTTTCCAAAGTAAAAATAAAGTATAAATTATACAAATATTCGTTAAAATTAGTTGTTTACAGAACAACTATATAAAACTACTATTTTTTGCATAACGAGCCGTGGGCAAGTTATGAAACCTTGTAATTGCATGAAAAATGCTTTATAAAGTAGTCAAAATCAAAGAAGAGCCCTGGGTAGCGAGTCCATGTCGCTGTAGTTGTATTTTTTAGTAACAATCAATATTTTGAATCGGAAACCAATTATCGATACGCGTCAACTGCCAAAATATATGTCAACAACGTCTGTTTACACATACACATCCTTTGGAGTAGAGCTGTCGTCAGGGCCGGATTAAGCAAGCGCAGGACTCGTAGCAAATTCCTTCAAAAAGCCCTTGAATTGTTATGGGTTCGTAAGTATAAAGTGGTAAAAAAAAATTCAATAGTCTATACGTTTATTTGCTATCTATAGGTATGGAATTTGGTGCTTTATATACGCCAAGGAATTAGTCGGGTACCGAGTGCCTGACGTTTCATACGTTTCCCTTGAAAAATAACGCTGAGGCAGATATGAGTGGGTTTGAATATGCGGGGCCCGTAGCAATTGCTACTCTTGCTATGTGGTTATTCCGGCACTGGCTAGACTCCGTTTCACATAAGAAGAACCCACTAGAGTCTAGAAAAAGCTGCACATAACAATATCTGAAGATCAATATTGGCTTCTCTTATGTGAAATGGAGGCTAACGATATATTTGCATCCAAATCAATAGTGATATATTTGGAACCGTTGGTTCTTAGTTGTGCTAGTTGCTAGTTGCTTAAAAGTTTGTTGTTCCAAACAACAGCCGAAAGTTTAAGTGCATTACAGTGTTAATATGGAAGTATTGCAATAAACACTTCAATACTGCCATTTATCCAGGTCTTATATATTTACTTATATAAACCAGAATGTCTGATTTGTCAAGAATTATATTATATTCTGTTCCACTTCAACTCCACTCCGTTCGCTTATTCATACCCACAGTTATAATATTGAGTACCATTCTGTAATCAACAGCTGTCAAGTTTTACATTACAACAGAACAAATTCCGAAAATAGAAGAGTCTTGTTGAAGATAGATTGTTCCATAATTCATGGAGCAAATAATATTGTAGGAAAATATTGAAGTAAATATTTGAAATAATAGCTTACATAAAACAGAACAACAGTCAAGTTTTGCCAAGGCAAAGATAAAAATTATCCGAATGTATAGTTCAATTTAACAGTCAATATCACCAAAAGGACTCCGTGGTGTCTAAATAAAAGTTTTGTCTTCGTGCCTAGACGTTTCATTTATACATTCTACAAAATACTCGAAGTTATTCAATCCAAAAATTATCGTGTTAACTGAACTGTCTGAAAATCGGAGAATTATCCTAACATTGACAACACTAATACAGACACTAAAATTGATGTATATCAATAAAATTATTCGGTCGTATTATTTCGATTATGTTTACAATTACCAATGTACTAATGTTAACATTGACTCCTGATTGGCTGGTTGCGATAAACTTTCTTCCAGTTCACATAATTGCCGGGGCTATTGTTTGATTTTATGGAGTTTTATGGATTATTTCTCCAATACTTTAGTTTTTTAATATAAACATGAAAATACCTGGCAGTGAATAAACAAGAGAGACTAGGAAACATCGGTTCAACTTTCTTTTCCGTTTTTTATTTATTGTATTCACATTATAGCCATATTCAACGAATATAATCTTATTGAATCTCCAGAAAATGTTGAAAAAATTTGCAGTTACCATTCCATATACATTCCAAAATTTTTCAAAGAAAATACTAGGAGAACCTTCCTTACTGTAAAATATTAGCACTGGCAACATCGATTACAACTTCTCGAAAATTTTCTGTACATTCTGATGGATGTATTGATTATTCGTGACGTTTCTGGGAAGTAACTACCACTTAGTGAGTATCGAAGTGTTTCCAAAAAATATGAAAGCTTTGATCAAAGTTATAATCAGGATAAACTATTTCCAATAATCGATAATTTGTAAAACATGTTTCGACAGCTTGCCACAAACTCACCACGCTTATGACCAGTTTGCAAATAACTTAGCTACCACCACTGAAGTAAAATTATTATTGGTCTGAAAGTCTTTCCTTCCAGAGTAGCAGGTAGCAGGTGTAGATATCTTGGTTCCCTTGCGTAAATAAAATTTAATGAACGTGATTAGGTGGGAGCGAAACAGAATCTACTACATTCATAGGTATATTACAACGATTTTCCAGGGAGTTGAATCTTTAAGTAAACTGTTCCAGTAGAAGAATATGATATAATAAATAAGATAATATATTCCCCATCATTGAAGGTCCAATTGTTGGGAATAAACAATTATTACTATATCCCTATATTATATTCATTTTCTCTTGCCCCTAGTAGATTAGATTAGATTACGAGTGGGTCAGATGGTCCAGTTTGCATAAGGCTGGTATTTCCCTTGCGGAACCATTTGACAATTAATTCATGCCAAGGCATCCACACAATAGTTACTAGCCAGCTGCTTGAGGGATTGTTTGCAATCACTGACTGTTTGTCACAGACTCAAGAGCTGTAGACTTCAAATCCTTTGAAGCAGCATGGCTCATATAAGAGGTTTCTTCATCAGGGAGGGAAGTCTCTCAAGTATGTTACAAATGATGAAATTTGTTGAATGTGTCACATTTTTTGCGGTAGACCATGTAGTAAATGTAATATTTTTGTAGTCTTGCTTCTCCCTGTATTACAAAAAGTGCTTGGGCAATCAAAGATTTTGCTGGGTAATTAGTACCCGTTGAAATCCAATGAATGCACAAGTCGAAGTAAAACTGCACCAAGAGTTTCAACAGGGATCCTAACGGAACATTGTCGCCTGAATGGTCACCTAAAACGCTTTAAATAGTGAAGGAAAAAGAATGTATGTTATGTTGCATGGAAGAAGAAACCTTCATCCACGTACTGGCGTATTGCAAAGTAAATCAGAATCTTAGGGCACAACATGGGCGATTACTGGATAGAAAAGGAAAAGTTAGAGCCTGTAGATATCATATGATTCCTCCAGTAAAAAAACTGAAGGAACTACTAGTGTCTGACTAAGGGAAGTAGGGGAGCACAATAGATCTTTTAGGTCTTAGAGTACGTCACCCCAATATATGAAACCACGATGCAAGATAAATAAGTAGTTGACAAAAGAGAAATCTGCCCCACCCACTGAATACTTGAGAGAAGTGTTTAATTTTGGAATAAAAAATTATGCGGTTTCCTATGGATGCATAAGTCATTGTTTACTTTTCCCAGTTACCATGAAATATTAGTTACATACAGGGGGTACCAACCTTACGACAAACTTCGTTATATGGGTTATTTTGAGAGATAAAAAAATTTTAAACAACAAAAATAGAAGAAGTGTTGAAGGTCCATATTTTGAAATTATACCGAACTATACAGAGTGCTGCATAACTCCGTTACAAACCAAACATATGATTTTTTAGATGGGAACCCCTGTATATTATACCGAATTCGAATTGGTTACATTTTTTGAAGCTTTTGATATAAGGTTTTGCCACGTTATACAGAGTCCTTCCAAAGATATGGACACGTTTATGTGAAAATCGTAGGTAAATCAACGCTCAGTAGCTTGTTGTACGTTGAAGAAAAAAAATGCATTTTGCCAAACAGAGTTTTGTAATATGATGCAATATCTTCGTACCCTATTAAATTTCAATTATATTCTTCCTTGTAGGCAGGGTGAACTGAAACTCGAACCTGTCATTTTCTTTCTTCTTCCAAATGGAACACCCTGTATTTTATGACAAAAATAGAATCTTCGATTATGTAACTTCAATTTTTGTGAAGCATTTCCTTAACCCAAAGTTCATAAAAACACAGTTATTTTGTAATATTTATTGTAAAATGTAATTACTGACCTATTATGTGAAAGCATTAAACTTTGTATGTAACAAAAAATCCTGATTAAAAAAAAATTTCAATGAACAATTCATTCTAAGCCAAACCATCCACCAAAAGTATAATCCCAACCGTAATATTAAACTAAAGGTTCAAAATGTTCACCGTTATCATCAATGCAATGCTGCAGAATAGTTCAAATGATTGACCAACATTTCCCAGCATATCGACGTTAGCAGATCGAAATGCCGCACTAATTATCTCTTTTATGTCATCTCTAATAGCCGGAGGATTTTATAAACTTATTCCTCACAAGACCCGGAAAAAATAAATATGCTTTCGTTAAATCGGGTGACCGAGCTGGCCAATCAGTTGGGACCCCTCTTACAGCATTGCATTGATTTTAACGGTAAATACTTTGAACCTTCAGTTTAATATTACGGTTAGGATTATACTTTTGGTAGCTAGTTTTGTTTAGAATGAATTATTCATTAAAATTTATCATTAATCAGGATTTTTGTTACATACAACGTTTATTGCTTTCACATAATAGGTCAATAATTATAGTTTACAATAAATATTACAAAATAACTTTTATAAACTTTGGGCATAGGGAATGCTCGACAAAAATTAAAGTTACATAATCGAAGACTCTACTTTTGCTATAAAATACAGGGTGTTCCATTTGAAAGAAGAAAGAAAATGACAAGTTCGGGTTTTCCGTATATAAGAAAGAATAAAATTGAAATTTAATAGGATACGGAGATATTGCATTATGTTACGAAACTCTGTTTGGCAAAATACATTTTTTTCTTCAACGTACAACAAGCTACAGAGCGTTGATTTACATACGATTTTCACATAAACGTGTCCATATCTTTTGAAGGACTCTGTATAACGTGGCAAAACCTCATATCAAAAGCTTCAAAAAAATGTAACCAAACCGAATTCAGTATAATATACAGGGGTTCCTATTTGAAAAACCATATGTTTGGTTTGTAAGTTCGATATAATTTCAAAATATGGATCTTCAACACATCTACTATTTTTGTTGATAATATTTTTTGATATCTCTCAAAATAACCCATATACCAAAGTTTATCGTAAGATTGGTACACCCTGTATATAGACTACAGGACTCAAGGCGAATATGAAGTTCAAACTGATATGGATAATTTAAATGAATATTGTTTTCAGTTGTCAACATTCGTTTATCATCAATCTGTCTATAATTGTATCTGTTACATATTCAGTATTTTTGAACACAGATTCAAATTAAAATCTTCAGTTGGATATCTTGTCTACTATTGAATTTCCATTATCATCAACCGCAACATCCGATAGATGGACAAAAAATTTTGAGGCGATAAAAGTTTCACTTTAAAAGGAAAAAACTAGATTTCATTGGAACAAACCACCCTCTTTCGAATGACGCGCCGAATACTACAATATAACCAAAATGAACTCTATTGTAATTCTATTAATTATCCATGTTTTTTCAAACAACTGCTGTGCTGCGTATATATTACGAAACATTTAATGAATACTTCTGATCAGTTGAGAGTCTTGACGGAATTAATTTCTATTTTAACGATTACTGTTAAATTGCACTTCCAACCGATTGAACGTTAAGCGACTGAATTATTTGTCGCACAAATTTATTTCTAGAGGATTGAATAACAGATGTATTAATTCCAATGTACTTAGATATTTAATAAAGTACCTTTTCAACTGGACGCTTTCAAATTATTCTTTTCCGCTTCTCTGTAATTGGGAGAATGAACAGTTTGGTTGAATTTATTAGTTTTCTCAAGCAATGCAGTTTTCCTAATCGTTTTCAAATATACAGCAGATCAGTCTAAAAAGTGAAAAAAAGATTTTTTCTGCAGCCGTCCCGAAAATAGATCTTTCGGTATGATTTATTAGATCGAAAATGATACTTTACACAAATCGTATCGTTTTACTTTCGGTACGATTTTTTTACTTTCGGGACGTTTTTTTACTTTCGGAATAATTTTCAATATCTATGTAGGCGGCCTTAGCAATGACATTCACGGAATTTTTATTATTATTTTATTATTATTATAATGTTGAGTAGCTTTAAATGAAATATCAAAAATGGACCATAAATGTCACTTTGCCATAGAAGTTAAATTACAGTAGTTTCGAATTATGCCGCTAAAAACTGTAAAATTACAGGAATCTTCTTTTTCGGCTGTTAACGAAGTTCACAACCATTTGATTTGTGTTGAGGTACTGACGGGACTCTCAAGGTGGCGCCACCCGTACAAATAGGGGGCGCCACGGGTCAGTTTCCAATCTATAGGTATTTTTTTATCTATGAGTTGAACAGTATTTTCCATTTTCCGATCCAGAAATGGAAATCGACAACGAAAGTGACGAGGAAATAATTATTCCACAGTGAATGAGTGAAGCTGCTAACTGTTATAATTGTACAATGATTGTAGATACATAAGTAATATTTATAGAATCTATCCCTATTATTTCTTAATATTTCATCTATACTGACAACTGCAGACAAAATATTGTACGTAACTCTACCCGAAGTTGATTTTACCGGACTCGCCTACGACTCGCCCTGGAAACTGCCTACTCATCCCGTAAAATATCACTCTCGGGACTTGTTACGTAAATAACTATTAATTCATTATAAAAAGCGTGGTGGGAATCAATTGGCCTTATACAGATTGTCCACTGATAGAGTTTCTAATAGGTGAAATGTTTAAGTATTAGCTTAAGTGGAAAATGTCATTCTTGATAAAAAGTTCTACCTGCTCTGGAACCCCATAAAATGGAATGAAATTTAAGCTTCTGGAAACCTGTCTCATTTTATATTCAATTTTTTGAAAACCATATGAATTTTCGCACTAAATTCGAAAATAATATATTAATCTACTGAGTAACGTTTTGACAATAATGTTAACTATTCGAGAAGTATAATCATTCTCGGAAATAACAATACGGAATAATGATGTAAGAAACACTAAGTGAACAAAAAACATCCATTCAATTTATCCTCCCCCAGCTTCGAAACATCTCTCAACTCTCTTCCTAAATTCTTTGTGAGTATTTCGCAGCATTTCTGGGGTAATTTCGTTAACGGCATCAACGATAGCTCGTTCCAAGTCTTCAATATTATGGTTTAAGTTGTTTGCGTAAACTTTTTGTTTCAAGTAGACCCATAAAAAATCTGAAATAGTTAAATCAGCGGATCGTGGCGGAATAAATATTAGTTCATAACGTCCCATCCATCGCCCAGGAAAATATTCATCCAGCCATCCTCTAATTAGCGAAGTCGAGTGCAAAAATTCATATGGTTTTCATAAAACTGGCTATAAAATGAGACGGGTTTCAAAAAACTTGAATATTATTTCACTTCGTGGGTATTCAGAACAAGCAAAACTTTTTGTCATGAATGACATTTTCCACTAAAACTAATATTTGAACATTTTTCTCCCAAAAGATTCCCATCCGTGGACACGCTGTATATCGAAGACGTATAGGGAGGGTGAGATAGTGCTGCTTCTGAAAAATGATAGAGAACAAATTAATATGAAATAACATGGAAGAAAATGCGGTTGTGCAGTTACCCGAATACACACTGTATATATCACCAGTCCTGATATTATAATCAGTAATCCGATCTGCATGCATTCAGTCTACTCCGTATGTCCCTGCTGGCATCAACTGTCTGCTTACGTCTATAATGGCCAAACCTTAAATTCTAATCAATATGAATAGTCAATCTAGCTCGAATCCAGAAGAGATGCACTTTGAATTTAACATATTTTCTTCCCAGTAGTTTGCATTCGGTTCGAACGAGGAAAAGACACAAATGTCACAGACTTGTACCGACAGAAAGTGCTCTTTATACAGGAACAACATCAACTTTCCGACAACACGGAATATTGACACTGCGGGATAGGCCAGTCTATGTTTTCAAAAATAATGAGGTATTGAACTTGACAAATATATTTTGCTTCTTCAATGTTTCGGTTAGTGATAGACAATCAATTAATTTCAATATTTCCATCAATATCAATACAGATTTAATGTTGATTTGAGAATGTAGTTTTTGGGTAATTTAGTCCGCAATCCACGATTTGACGCACATTATGTGGAAGTAAAGTTACCTATATGAAGATTGACATAGGACCATAGTTATGCCGTCTACTTGAATATAAGAAGCCACCAAGATTTAGCTGACGCAGATATCAATATTATCTTGAGGTAGCACGACAGGAGTAAAGGAAATCGCATTGCCGATTTTTTAGCCAGGAAAGCGGCTGGACTAAAAATTTCAGGACCCAGTGACACCTACGGCCTAACGACTTCGACAATTGCGGAACTAGCCAATCGTTACACCCATGCTCAATACCTTAACAGATGGGATGAAATCAAAGGATGCAGTCTTGCCAGAATCATCCTGGGCGACCCTGGGAAGCTGGCGCCGAAGAGATATTTGGCGATGACCAGGAAAAACCTACGTTCAATAGTAAGATTTCTGACTGGCCACTGTCAACTAAGGAAGCACCTCCATACTATTGGGCTAGTGGACACACCTCTATGCAGGATGTGTGAACAGGAACATGAAACTGTCAATCATGTCTTATGCGAGTGTCCGGAGTTATCGTCAATAAGAGAGTATTCGCCTCCACCTGCCGATATAAAGGATATGTCTCCTAGTGACCTGTCCACCTTCCTAGGAAGAACAGGATGGACAATGACCTAGGAGGACAACTCCTCGGGAGGATGTACAATGGGTCACATGTAGCCCAAAAGCTGTGAGCCTACACTCACCCTCCCTACTCTACAGATACAGATGCCGTCTACTTAAGATTGTATTGATATACTTTCCTTCCAATTTTCTCTTTTCTTCCTAGTAGAGATATTTGCATTTTCCAACAATGCTAGATCTTACTGCATTTGTTGATTGTTTTTGGATTATGGCTCCTGACTATGCGTTCACTTTATGTGTTGCTATCTACTCAGCAATCTGTGCCCAAGTTTAAAAAAATCTGTGGTTGTTATTATCTCTGTGAAATACAGACATGCCAGCCTTTTTGCGCTACTTGACAGTGTTTATGCCACTCCTGCGTCTTTATCTATGACACTAAAGAGCCATATTGTTATCGTTGTTGAAATAACCCTTGTAAATAACTGTGAGGTCATTTTGTGCCTCAAGCTCCAGATCTCACCACAAATTCTTCTGCATCGGCTCAAGACCACTACTTTCTGTGTTTGTGATTATATTATGTGAATCTACGTTTCGGTTCTCCGGTTCTCCCAGCATCCTAGCTCTACTGGGACTGGGACTAGTGATGCTGTCTTTTTAGTGAAGTTGATGACTTCTGCGTTTTTTGAGCATTAACTCTCCCAGAGTTGTCCTTATCCACGTACATACTAACGCAAGTGTTCTCAGCCTACTCAACGCAGCTATCGATGAGCTGGTAGTTACGTTAATACAATAATAGGTTTGTTCCAACTAAGCGAAATGATGCGTACGTGAACGTCACGATCATGCGCATAACAAAATTTCTGTTCCAACAATTCGACGGACTGATGAAAATGCGTTCCAACAAAAACTGGACATGTTCATGAACGTGTCGGCGAACGATCATTTTCATCAGAGATTTGGATGTAGAACCGTTCGTCCAAACTGTCAGTTGATGTTTAAGGGCGAGTTGTATCAAACAATATCAAACACCTAAACTCGGTTTAATGATAACTGATGTGTGGACTGATGTAATTGTTGATAATAAATACATCAATCAGCCACAGTCTAAACATCAGTTATCATTAAACCGAGTTAAAGTGTTTGATACAACTCGCCCTAAAGGTTAGGTAATGGTCAATAAACATAAATCATACATAAATAA
>CAJUYG010002558.1:0-30380 GCA_910591675.1 Galerucella calmariensis | reverse complement strand
CACACTATGTGGGGCAGCACAGGCGTCAATAGCAGGGGAGAGGCTTTGCTTGACTATCTAGGTACCACTGACTTGCAACTACTCAACCGAGGGACGAAACCAACATTCCGAAATAGGATTCGGGCTGAAGTCCTGGATGTGACGCTTGCGTCAAGTAGCGTTGTAAGTATGGTAAGGGACTGGCATGTTAATGATGATCCGTCATTGTCGGATCACAGTTACATTTGTTTCAGTTACAGGGTTGCTGTTAAAAAACAATCAATTAAGTATAGGGACCCCAAGACTACCAACTGGGAACGGTATAAACTGGATCTCGCAAGGAAGCTTGGCGGTTTCCCTAGGAACTTTAGCAATAATGATGAGATCGATTAGGCCATAGCGGAGCTGGGCTCGATTATTGTCTCGTCTTATGAAGAAAACTGCGCCGAAAAAACGAGGAAGGAGGGTAAGGGCCACAAATGGTGGAACAAGTGGCTGAGGAATCAGCACCTCGCTCATTGGAATGCTCTGCAGCAGGGATGTTGCGAACATTCGCATCCGCATCCGCAAATGCGGAGCTTCCGCATAGATTTGGACATCTGCATCTGCATCCACATCCGCATTAATCAGTGCGGATGTTCATGCGGATGCGAATATTTTTATACATATTTTTTACACCGATGACTGAAGAAAAGATTAAAGATTACATTTTAAAGATGATAAATACTGAGAATGACGTTTTTGAATTTCTTAATACCAATACCGAAAGAGCTAAGAGAATAAAAATGTCTGATTGCACGGAAAATGATATGGAACAACTAGGAACAGGGACATCAGGTTTCAACAGAAAGTCATGTTTACAAAACGACCTTGCTATGATATTAGATTCGTCGAGTGAAGACGAGAGTACAGAAATGCCAAATAAAATTAGCATTGAAGCTGTACTCAAAAAGGAGTTACTCGCTTACCGTACTGAAAAGAGAATTAATGTGGATGAAAATCCTCTAAATTGGTGGAGTGTTCATAGAGAGGAATTTGAGGTATTATCGCCGATAGTTCGAAGATTTTTATCCTCTCCACCGGGCAGTGTTCCTAGCGAACAATTATTTAGTAGCGCGGGTTTAATTTATGAACCTCTGCGTAATCGCCTTGAACCAGAAAAGGCGGCAATACTCCTGTTCATTAAGTATAATGCTCCTATTTTTAATTTTAATTACTAATATACCAATAGGTGTTTAATATATACTAATGTTTGATTTAATTACAATAAAAATATTAATAATTAAGTTATCATTGATTTAATTCTTCATTAATAGACTTTATTTACATAATAATGGCTGAAATGATGATGGTTTACATAATATCTTAAACATCCGTATCCGCATCCGCATCCGCGGATGTGAGCCCTCAAAACTCCGCATCCGCATTCGCATCCGCGGATGTGAAAAATTCAGCATTCGCAACATCCCTGCTCTGCAGGGTCCTAGACAATCCAAACTTCTACTGAAGGGATGGACTTATGGACACGCCAGGGCAGCCACTGAACTACCAAGGAGTAGGCTAAGGAAGATAGCAAGACTCCTAACAGGGCACTGCTGTATGAGGAAACACCTCCACAACTTGGGAGTAGAGGAAAGTTCCCCTATGTAGGGGTTGCGGCATGACTGACGAAACGTCAGTCCATGTTCTCTTAGAGTGTCCACACTGGGCTGTACTACGCAGGCGAATCTTCGGAGTCCCTGTTATGGCTCCTGGAGACACAAGCAGACATCCATTGGAAAAGGTTATGGCCTTTATTGAAGGGCTCGGTTTCATAGATGTCTAGGTAGCAGGAATGGCACAATGGGCCCGCCAGTGGCATCAGTGCCGGAACCTTGGCTTGAGTACCGGTGTGAAGACAGCGGCCAAAGATAGCGGCTAATATTTCCGAAGTCACCCGAACGCGGGAAACAGTGGCGTACCAAAACTTTTTTTTGGTTTATACGAAATATCAATTGTTTCATTGAAAATATGTCTTTTTCAATAATTGAGACATGAAGAGGTAAGAAATCGAGAGGCGCATATAACATTTCAATGAAAATATGATGTATAAAAACGTGTTACGGGCGTATTTTGCAATTATTTTATTAAAAATTCGAATGCTTCGTGTAATCTTTATCGGAGCATATTAAAATTATGACAAAATGTTACCAAATATTTTGCATTTAGCAACCCCTATATTAAAAATTGGAATTAGGTATGTGTGAAATCCAAGGTGAAATCGTCGTCGGAGCATAATCAAATTCCAACAAAATATTGGCCGCTATCTTTGGCCGCTGTCTTCACACCGGTGACTTGAGTTGTCCAGGACAAGGCTCGCCTGCACATTTAGTAGTAGTAGTAGTAGTAATACCGTGCACTACCATGTTAGCCATCACCTATTAGATTAAGATCATCCGAAAGTGGTATGAAAATAGACAGGAATCCCTATGTCGCATCTTATAAATAACACATTGTATACATAACATTCAAACACTTCAAGAAGAAGAAAAAAATGGTGCTGGAACTGGTTGACAGATCTAGCAGCCGAACGCGGTCGTCGTTACCTTTTGAATTATGGAACCGCAATAAGCAACTATTTTCTGCAAAAAATGTTCTAAATTTATTCTTGTATACTCTAATAATCGGAACAAACTATCGGTATTAACGGCTGCTATAGTCTCTGCATTATACACTGTTGAAAAAATAACAGTATAACATTTCACAAAAAAGGGTTGTGGATTCTATAATACTCGTCATGGAAATTTGATTAAAGCTTTTTTTTTGAATACTCTAATAACCAAAACAAACATGCAGTGTCAACGGCTGCTGAAGCCGCAACCATGGTTGTATATCTCTGTGGATTCAAACTAAACATCAGTCGTACTGGAGTCACGTGCAAAAACAGGAACACAGCAAAATCCTGGTCAAAAAACCCTTGGAGAAGCTGACTAACGAATTATTAAATCTCAGCAAGGGCCAGATAAGGACAGTGACGGTCACCGGTCACTGTACCCTAAGGAAGCACATACATACAATTGGCATAGGGAGGAACATAGTTGTTAATCGATACACACTTCAACACACAAAATCACCAAACTGAGTTATACATGTTTTGAAAACAAAAATGATCATACACAAAAAAGTAACAACAAACGCGTTTTATTAACAACATTTCCAAAATAAGCTAAAAAAAGCGATATCCCAATAAAAACCGTTCCTGGAACGTGCACTTCACTGGATTCCATTTCTAGTAAACTATCATATCGTTAGAATGTCATAAAATAAAATATTTTATTTCACATTTTACCAGAGGTGTGATCTACTATGAATGGACCTTGATAAAATTTGACAACAAAGTTTTGTATTCTTAAACTTCAAAATATTATTGATTGTCTAGTTGTCATATTTTTTCGTTGTGTCAGATAGGGACCAAAAATTATTTTATTAATTTTATCACTAGTTAATCTTGACAACGGTAGCTGGAACGCTACCGAAACGTCGAAATAAAAAATAAAAAACATTATTGTGGTTTGATTCCCAAAAGAATAAGAGAAAAATAGGAAAAAAAGGTAGAACGTGTCGCGGGACACACGGTAGGAACTTTGGTTCCTTTTAAGCAAAAGTTATGTAATACATCTGACGTTATAGATAAACAATTTACATATTCTTTGGTGGTAGAGTAGTAAGCACACCAGACTCTCACGCGGTAAACCCGGGTTCGATTCCCCGCGAGGAATTTTTTTTATTGTTAATTTTATTTTTAAATAATCATTCTGCTTGATATTAATAACGACAACATATTGAAATATTTAGCAGAATATTCATTATTATAGATAATGGTACGGTACCCTCCATGAGGGAGTCCGACTGGCAACATCTACTTATAACAGCATCGTATATTTAAAAAAGGAAACCGTAGCATTATACAAATTGGACATTCGTTTAGCACAAAATTAGTGGAAACATAAAATTGAAATGTTAAATTTTTAATTTGAAGTTATATTACAGTTTATAGAAATTTTAATTTTCTAGATTTTTTCCTAAGTGGGTCGTAGAAAAAATATGCTGCTCGACTCGTGTGGATTGTCCATATCGCACTTGAACGATTGAGCACGACGCCGTAGGTGTCGTGCTCTATCTTCGTCCTCGTGCGATATGGCCATCATATCCACACTAGTTGCACAAACTACAATTTCTTTCAAAATATGCCCTTTTACATTTAAAAACTACCTGCCAAATGTCAAATCAATTTATCCATCCATTTTAAAGTTATCGGATTAAAACATTCAAGTTTTCAAAATTTCAACACCCTGTATTTCGAAAAGTAAATGTGCTAGACCCCTTAATCGCGCAAAAAAAATTATGGAAATAATAGTAAAAATGTATCCGAACAAATTCAAGTAGATCACTAGCACTGCGAATACCAGCTTTGCATAGAATTTCAATATAGCATCGGTGGTTCAGTGGTTAGAATGCTCGCATTGCACGCGGGCGGCCCGGGTTCGAATCCGGGTAGGAGCAAATTTATTATTATGAATCGCTGCTTCGTAAACGAGAGAGAGACTAAGGAGGCACAAGCACGCAAAAGCAAGGCACATAACGAAGCAATGTAACATAACGTAGCGTAACGTAACGCGTAACGGTCAGATCTTTTGCGTCGCGACCCCTGGTCGCTCAAACATAACCTGGCGTAAAGAACTAAAGTTCCAATAAGTTACGTGATACATCTGGTAAATTTATTACAGTACTCATTTTGATATTCAGGACTCGACATCTCATTCGTACTGTAATACTTGACTTACCGGACTCATGACGTAAATTACTATTCCGTCTTGATAAAACCCAATGATCGATTAAATTTTTTCACAATCTGTAAATATTTATTTAATTTCTAAATAATTGTCGGTGTTTTCAAAAGTACGTCTTATCAGGCAGCTTCCTTAAATAATAAATCGATTAAAGATATATCTTGTTTACTAAATTTATCAATGTTTTCACAGGTATAAGCAATGAAGTAATTAATCAATAAGCATGTGCTTTTTTTAAATAGAATGTACGCTGTAAATATATCACGAGTATTTTCTATTGTTTATGATGTGTGTGATAAGGAATATTGTGTTATGTAAAGTTGTATTTATCTGAAAATTACAAAGTCGTAATCTAGAAAAGACAAAATATAAATAAAATGTCAAAAATCCCTACAAAATATAATGGGTTAGTTGAAAAGTTCGAGCACTGCAATTAGAATTTTTGTTCCAATCACGTTTTATATTTGCCATAGTAACATACATTAAATTTTTTTTCAATCTGGCAACTTAGCAATGAAAAAAACTTCAAATAAATTGTAAAAATGGTTAAACAGCAAAGACGTAGTCAAAGTGTTAAGTGAATTTGCATTTTTAAGAAAGAAAAAGGAAAGCGCTCATTGAGACACATACATGCAACATAACCTACGCAAGGCAGCATAAACCTCAAAGTTCACGAAGTGCGATTTCGATAGAGAGTGCATGCATGAGCACTTTATAAAATTTTACTCTCCTAAGAGTTCTAACTTCTTAGCGAATAGACACCCTGGACCCGGATCTTTAAACGTTCGACTATTCGCGAGAACGTTGAATGGATTTTGTTCGTACGAATGATTTCACCCAAATCGAACGTTACTCGAAAGTTCAATAGCAATATCTTCCACACACGGTAGATCTTATGTGCCATTTTTAGGGGATGTGTACTGTAAAGTGGTTTAAAAAGCACGTGAGAGGAAGAAGATTACATGTAGTTTGTGTTTATTGTCATTCTGTGATTTGTAATATTATTTTCCCACTTAATGGTGATGAAGCTGAATAAGGCTCAAAAGACAGGGTTTTCTAAAAATGGATCCAACAAATGTACAATTTCATGGGCGGTTTCCGTATCCATCCCATATAATTTCAAGAATTGAATATAAAATGATCTCTTCTATCAGAAAACCTTCTTTTGTATCTTTCGCCAGTTCCTCAGCTACAGGTTCCTTTGCTACCGACAAAGCGGGAGGTACGTCCCCAGAAAGCACCCTCCAATAATAATGGGAAGGTAGGGGGTTGAATATAATTTTTTTTATTGGTGAACCATTTTACCTATTTAAAGAACGCCTCAGCGTGTTTAAATCGAACTTTGAAAAAGCGCCTGTTTTAAAGTTACCGTGGCAACATCAACAACTCGAGAAACGAAGTCTAAATCATGTCTAAATGACAATTTTTTTATTATTGATCTGACAGGAGTAGTTTGTAACGTCAAAACTTTTATTCGAACAATATTTAACAATGTCAAATTTATAAATTAAAATGGAAAGTGCCGTTGGTATTGTTTGAAAAATTAATATTTCGATTTTTCGAATCTTAGGAAATGGTATTTAAATTAATACTATTGACATTCACAGAACTCAATAAGGTTGAACTTCCATCAAAATACAAATTACTTTATGTTTTTCTCATTTCCATGACAACGCAACGAATTCAACCATTTGACATTTAGTTCTTATTTCCATCTATGATTTCCATTTCTTGTTGTTGTAGTAGTTATAGACCAGTATTTATAATTTCAAAGTGCACCAATAAAAAAAATAGCGTAAAGTATTCGTGTATAACTGGTTTTTAAAACACTTGCTCTATTTCGAACACTCCGGCTTCGCCGTCGTGCTCGAAACATCGCGCGTGTTTTAAAGACCTTAATATCCACTTATACTTTAATATACCATTTTAGATGAAAACTCATATTTAAAAAATGTATTATCTAATTTTTTATTGAATCAAACGTATACGCCGTTTTTTATAATATCGGAGGTAACAACATCGACGTATCTTATGTGATATAAACGTAAGATTTATATACCTCATTTCATTAAAACAATTTTTCATTGCATAACATATTAACGTGTTCGTTGATAAAATTTATTGTTATTAAATGCTATAAATTGGAATTAACATGTTATATAAAGTTCATGAATAAATTTCATATAACACAAGAAACAAAAATCATATTCCGCTCGGGAAAATGTTTTTTATCGCCATACTACAAAGCCCTGGTGAAACATCGGGTCGATACAAAAATGTATCTTGCACAACAGGACGAGAAACAAATAGCCACACTCATTTACGACACATAATTTTTGAAGGAGTAGATGTGGTCTGAAATAAGGTACTCGCTCAGGCGGCGCGGCAAGACACGATGCGGCGAAGTGCGACACTAAATTATCGGTGAATCCGCAGAATTGAGCGGCACTCCAGCGATCCAGCCAAACGTCGAGTAATTTTTCCGATGAAGATTTTTTATTTTTTTCCTCATTGCAAAAGCAACATTATTATACATAGCTGGTATCTCCCGGAAGCATTTAGGCAAAACGTACCACATACTAACCATTGCTCTAAAATCTGCCGTGCTGATTGGTCCGCGACTAAACGCGGTACGCTTTGTCTAGATAGGGTCAAAAGTGGGTACGGATTGCCCTCGTATTAGAATCTATTTACGCATTTCATGCCTGTTATTGTGTGAGCTGATTAGCGCAGTTGGTAGGGTATTGGGCTTGTAACTCAGAGGTCGTAGGTTCGAAACCGGGTTAGTTGCTTGGTTTTTTGTTTTTTTAAGTTTTTTATTTCTTATTTACTGATATTTCTATACATATTTATTCCCTTCCCCTTCTCGAAAAGGTATCTAATGATTTGTATTCCACATGAATGCGCGCCGGTTTGAGCCTGGGTTTTCTTGTTTTTTTAATAGTTTTTTATTTCTTATTTTCTGATATTTTTATACGTAGTTACACTTTGATCAACCGGGTTTGGGCCTAGGTTTTCTTGTTTTTTTTTTTAGTTTTATATTTCTGATATTTACATATTTATTTCAATATTGGGTTAGGTGCTGTGAGGGCAATCCGTACCTGCTTTCGACCCTATCTAGACAAAACGTACCGCGTTTAGTCGCGGACCAATCAGCACGGCAGATTTTAGAGCAATGGTTAGTATGTGGTACGTTTTGCCTAAATGCCTCCCGGAAGTTCTCGTAGTTGGATGTTTACAATTATTAATTTCATGCTGAAACCGTGGCGATGGGAACTTGGCTGGAAGAGGTAATTTTGGCTTTACTGGCGACAGTTGCTGACTAGTGGAAGAGCCAGCGACAGTATCACTGAAGGCCACTTTAAAACCTTGGTGAGCTTTCTACATAACCTTCTGCGACGCTAGAAGATTTCCAACTTCCGAAGAATTTAATATTTGTTATTCCTTCTCCGGCATCTGCAAGCATTGTGGCGGCGGAACGTTGTAAACTGTAGCCCGTATATGATTGAGGATTTGGAAGCTTCAGATAACTTGCAATCTCTGATGGCATTTTTCCGAAGGTGTTTATTCCTATACTTTGTCAGGGCAAGCTTCTTTCTTATATTTCACGAAAAATCGCTTATGTGGGATTTCAGGCTTTCTCACTTACTTTCTGAACAAATTGAGCAATGGGCTCGTTTACTAAAATTTTTAAATCATTTTTAACTGTCGTAAAACAAAGTACTAGGGATAAAAATATGATTCTGAAAACTTCATGTCAATATGTCAACCAATTAAAGAAGCATACCGAGAGCGGGGCGAAGACTATGACTGTGACGTCACCGCATATGAAAGTTAATGTGCACTAACATTACGCTTCTGACTGTAGCATACCTCGCGTAGAATTTATTTATTTTGAATTACTTACAAAATTTTTGTGTTGATAAAATAAAATGTGTGGACCTAATTTAAAAACAAAACAGACTAATTAAATCTTCCAGAAGAGGACTTGCTAATGATTATGAAGTTTTTTTAATGAAAAACACGAGTTTATTAAATTATAATTTCATACTATGTGACACATCGTTTTTGGCTGTTTTCCGGCCAGAATGATTAAAAATGTCAATATTTTCATAAATACATGCTCTCTCTCAAGATATACAAAGGTGATTTCAGATGTTTTATTTTATTCCTGGTCTGGTGGACAAATTTACGGAGATAACGCTACAGTTTACTCAGTAAAAAATTGCAATTTTTTTAACTGTTACTGCCCAATTAAAGGAGCTTCTCCAAATGCTATTTATGATGAATGTGTAGTCGAAATTAAATCACCAATGCTGAAAAGAGCAAGAAAAACTTATTTTGATGAAGCAGGTAATATTAGTTCCAAATGACATCAGATTCAAATGCACATGCACCTCACTGGTAAAAAAGCGATATTTGTTAGAGCTGATCCGGACTTTGAATCAAATAAAATAATTTTTTTTAAACATATAATATACGTCGTTTTGTAGACGATCTACTGAAAAGATTACCTGTTTTTTGGAAAAAAGCAGTATTTAATAAAATTTAATTTGTGAAGAACTGACCCATTATTTTATTAAATAATTTTGAACATTAATAACACCACAAGCTATAAGAACAATATTATCTACGTATTAAAAAAAATTAGATTACAAGCGTGTGGTTTTCAATAACCCTCTCATTATGGATTCACAACGTATTTTATAAGGTAATTTATAACAATTCTGATTGAAGAAAAATGAAATCCTAAAAATACACAAACAAAGTATGTTGACTTATCGGTGAATGCTTTGAGTCTTTTTATGCTTTTCTGCCATTGCTTCCGTACTTTTACATTCTGGAACCGCACAATATTTATAGCTTTTTTACTCTGGCTCTGGTCCATTGTGTCGAATAGTTTAAATCATTTCTAAATGTTCTTATTTCACAAACATAACACTATTTAGAGTTTGCTAAAACGTATAAAAAAAATTAGCATGCAAAATACTGTTACTAGCTAAGTAGTCATCTAACCGAAAACCGATCGGCGCGGTATCCGCTCTCTGAACGAGAGATTTCATATGCAATGACGTCACGCCTCAAATTCGGAGAGGAGCGCTGTTTAATGTTTATAATTTTTTTTAGGCCATTTAGGAGTCTCGCTGACGTCTAATTTTTTGCACAGAGCTTCAAAATGATGTGCTCTTCCTAATGGTAAAATAAAAAAAAATGTAAATGAGCCCATTTACTATTTTCAGCTTCCTCAGAAATCATAAAGCTTCTGAGTGTTTTTTTTATCTGGCATATTTATCAATGAAATATTCCCTATTTCCTTTGTCATCAATATTATCTAAAGACATCTTTGTTAATTCTTCTGGCCTACAAACCAAAAATCGTAGCAACTTTTATATGAAGATGAATTTCGTCAGGAACTTCATTTATAAACTTAGATTTCTTCGTTTGAGAAAATGTTTGCCTTTTTTGAGTTTAATTACAATTTTCAACATTGAGTATAAACCTGGACCAAAGAATGTTTGGCTTGCGTGTTTTGGAAATTCCAGCGAAATAAGCCAAAAAAACGTGTTCTTTGAAAGTTTTGATACCCTTATTCTGGCACCAGCACCAAATTAGCAGTTCTAGCCGCTTCCAAAACTGAATCTGGAAAACCTTCGTCTGAAGAATCCATGAAAAATTGTCGTCTAGAAAAATCTGCGACGGTAAAATTGGTTTTGACTTGACATTCATTTGATGAGGTCTATACCAGGGCCATTAAAAAATTATTGGAACATAAGATTCTTTTTAGTAAAAATTATAGCAGAATTATAATAAATTACTTAATTTTTCAGTCATTTCCTAAACTACAACCATACAAATATATATTTTAAATATTCAAAGGTCAGTATACTCCCCAAAAACAAATTTACTTTTCCTCACTAAGGGACTAGTGCGGAAACGGATTCATTTAACACTAAAATGAGTGCGGAAAAAGTGCGGAAAGTGAATCTTTTCCGCACTAAAAAGCGTGCGGAAAGAGTCACTTTTCCGCACTAGTGCGGAAAGTAAATTTATTGACATTTGAGGAATATACTGACATTTGAATATTCAAAATATGTATTTTGTATATCCAAGTTTACCAAATGACTGAAAAATTAAGAAATTTATTAGAATTCTGCTATAATTTTCAATAAAGAGGAACGCGTACGCTTCAATAATTTTTTAATGGCTGGTATAAGCCTCATCAAATGATTGTCAAATAATAATAAATATCTGACATTTCTCATCTGTCACTTTGAATCAACATAGCAACAAATAAAAAAATAATCGTCAGTCAATACTCTACGTTATCAAAACCAATTTTACCGTCGCAGCTTTTTCTAAGAGATAATTTATCCATAGAAGAAAAAATAGTGTACCTAACACGTGCGTAAAGTGACTTTTCCGCACGCGATTGCTGGCCGAACTCCGCTAAAGCGTCGTTCGGCCATCTGCAATAGCGTGCGGAAAAGTATCACTTTCCGCACTAGTTAGGTAAACTACTATTATGTTAATTATAGAAAAACCCATTTCAAATCAGTAAGTTTATTAGATAACAAAAAAAATATATACATATATCGTTTTCTTTTCTAATTAGTAACTTTGTTATGCTAAATATTTTTAAAAAGGAGTATATTTTGAAATACATTTAGTTCCTGTTAGATTTATATTGTAACAAATTTTAGATTAAAAACGAATTAATAGTTATTTAACGTATAAACCTTGAACAATCTGAATATCAAAACGAAAAAACAAATTAGAGTATTATCAAGGTTAAATCCATCTACTTAAAAACCTGTGACGACATGATTAATATCAATTGTTATAATTTTCACAAATATCAACCATACCTACTACTCCAAAAATAAAAATATCAGGGGTCAAAATTTAGTTTAACAACACAAAATACTAAAGCACAATCAATGAAAAAGCAAAAGTTTTACAAATATCAACCATACCTATTACTCCAAAAATAAAAATATTAGGAGTCAAAATATAGCTTAACAACACAAAATACTAAAGCACAATCAATGAAAAGGCAAAAGTTTTATAAAACACACACTGAAAATGACTAAAACAGCAAAATAAAACCACTTAAATATCAAAGGGCTTATACGGCAGCTGATTTGCTTTACTCGTTGGTAAGATGACATTGACATTTCAGAGCGCCATCTATCGAATTCTACTTTTCTCAATATTAGTTAAATGTTATTTTACACATAACCTCAAAATTATTATAAATGACATATTGTGTAATGTTGGATTGTTTACAAAATATGACATCTGAACAGTCAAGAGTAACAAATAAAATTTATGTCGACATTAGTTAAGAAATGCACAAAACAGTCTATGTTAGACTGTTTTGTGAAGAAATGTATTTAGCGGTATGTAGCGGAGTTGGTAATTTGTTCCCCAAATATGACCTCACAGATATTAAGGAGGTAATTTGGTCCCTATAGAATAAACATATACCTATATAGTTTCTCTAAGTTGTGTAAGTACGCTAAGTACTTAAGGGGTACTTTGACAAGTATAACGCAAAGACTAGAATCTAGAAAGAAATGAAAAAAAATTTCATTTAGTTTTTTATTTACTACCATTTAATAAATGTTGGGTTGGGTTAGGTTAGGTTAGGTTATTTTTCAACACTTTCAGCTCAAATTCACTTCGATAAATGACAAATCTGATCATTCAAGGGGTTGTTATTTTTATCAAGTACCTGCCTTACCTCAATTCTAAGAACAACATTTAACTGTATTTTCATTACGGGGGCGAAATTACTGGTCGGATTAATTTAGGGCCAGAGTACCATAGTATTAACGTAGGTATAGTTTGTTCAGCCATCCTTTGCCGTTACGTCATACATTGTCCAGCTTGCTCTCTCATTCATGAAATGGATGAGATGGAATTATGACGTCATTAACGTATTTCTTATCTAAGGTCGACATAAATTTTATCTGTTACTTTTGACAATTCAGTTGTCATATTTTGAAAACAATTCTTAACATATATGCCATTGATTATAATTTTGAGGTTAAGTGTAAAATAACATTCAACAAATATAAGACATACGTAAAACAGCAGAGTACGTCACCGATTATGACATAACGGCAAAGGATGGTTGAACAAACTATAGCGGGGACCAGATTACCGGACCCCGTATGTAGTTATCTTGTTTGGCTGAATGGTTTAAACAAGAATCCTCCGTCTCCATTGTTAACTAATAACCACATTCATTAACACTCTCTGGAGCAAGGTAAATACCACAAATTAGTGGTGACAACTTTGACGTTAAACACCTGATTAATAACGTCACGACCATACGTCATATCATCAGAACCAATGTAGGGGAACATATGGTTGAAATAATACCCTTCTTGATGTGTGTCATCGATTGTTAATGTTCTTCTAATACATTAAGTAGGAAGAAATGGAAAAAAAGGCAGGTCTGTGATTAATCAAAATATCACAATAATGAACCGTGTGAATGTATTACAAACGTTAACCCTAATCTTCGACTTAAAAAAATTTGATCATATATTATAACCACAGTCGCTTAAATGTAATATTGGTTAAGACCAAAACAGAATGGTATGTATAAATTCGCTTAAAATTTAAAATCCCTTCTCGTTTACTAGGCAGGCACTTCAACCAACTAAAAGCTACGGTCTGTTGCCAGCTCATGAGATACAGTCTACAGATGAATGAAAGAATACAAAACATAGGATTTAGAAACTAAAACAGTGTTGAAGTCTGTAAAAAAATGCCAGTTAGAAATACTTCAATTTTTGTTCTAGCATGGATCATAACGGCAGGAAAAAATCGAGAAAATTTTAAAATTTTAATTTTTTCTTCAAAATTTCTTGAAAACAGAAAAACACAATATTAACTTTTTGTGCCAATTTCGTTGCACCTCTATTTTATGCGTTTTTTGCCAATTTAACATATTTATTTCTTCCAACACTCAAGAAATCTTATTTTTTCGACAACTATTCCTGTCTATTATCGATGTTACCAAACTATGTACATTAGTCGATACTCTCCGACAGGTACGAGATCAGTGACGTAAATTACCTTCCCCTCTATTTTGCTCTGTTGGGATTCACAGTTCATGGTCAAGGTCTCGACCTTGCAAGGACACTTTAAACTAACACGTTTTCAGTTTTTGTGCAAAGCTCTATTCACTGAAAAAAAAACGCAACACACAATAAAGGAAAAAATAATGGTTAATATTGATGTATATAAGGTGCGTCCTTTATCTCAGATCTCAGTTAATCTCAGCTCACATCGGGAATGTGCGAGTTTTTTTTAACACGCTTTTATTAGCTTAACCTGTATGTATGTTTGTAACCGACTCGATTTTGACCCACTTTAAACAGACAAATTTGATTTAAACTTTGTACACATATCAAGAACCGATGAGAATACAACATGGTAATAAAAAAATACAATACAGTATTGAAATATAGGCCGTTCCATTTTTGGTTGAGCGCGAATTTTAAACTAATGGCATTTAAGTTCAAATAATTTTATCTTGACAGGTTATTTCAAGCTGCAAATATGTTAAAGACATTTTCCTGGGTACCTATACAAAATTATGTTGCACAACTCTTCGTTGAACTACTATCTCCGGCTTCTCAAATTATTTGAATTAGTCCATTATTGACCAAAGTTAATAATATAAAAAATTATTAACCGCTAATAGAGAAATTCAACTTCTCAGTTGGCTAGGAGAAGCGAAAAGTGTCAACTTCACAGCCTGTAGTGGAAAAAAGAATTATGGTGTACAACCCTTTGTATTATGTTTAACCTACCACTACTTTTCGGACAAGTATTTGGTCTGATACAATTTTGTGTCTCGCCATAGAATTTAAAAATAAGGTTTATTTTTAGCAAGTGCGCAATAAAAGGTCAAAAAGCTGAGTATCTACTTTTTAGATGGATCAATAAACTTTCCTATTCCTTTCTTAATCTTCACGAAACATAAATTTACATAAAAATAAGTTATAAAAAATTAATCGTAACAATACAACTTACATAATAAGAAGACTGTTTTAAAGCTACACCTGAGAGTTTAAAACAAATTTCGAGGCTAATGAACTACATACACCTTGACTTTTTAACGAGTTGTTAGTTTTGAATATATAGATGCTCAATTCGATAATCTCTATAATTAGGTTTGTATACATCGTAAATTCAGTTGTTTATAACAAACGAATTGATATATTTGTCACTGTATCTTTTAATTGTTGAACATCCTATTCTTAGCGCCCGATACATAGCAGATGAAACATACATTTTTTAGAAAATTAAAAGTCATGTCTACCTATTTGTCGTTGTTTTCACCACAGGGAGCCTTTCCCTTTATACAGGTAGACTGAAATTCAATGGTCCTTCATAGAATTGGGAATGTCCTAAGTATTCAATCATCTTTATGGTGTGAAAGAGTAATGTGAGAAATATTTGTAAATGTAAAATAGAAAAAAAACAGACTCTTTATTTTTTATTAATAGAAACCATTTATTTCAGGTACCCCTAAAGAACCCCAAAGAGATGGAGAGGTCGAAGAAATCGAGGAAGAAGAGGAGGAAGATCCAATTCATTTGGAATATTTCGACGAAGCTCTCCAAGTCTATTTGCTGAAATCTTTGAATATGATGAGAAAAAATCGCCACTTCTGTGATGTTATTCTTTACGTATGTGCCTGACTGTGCCAAACAGCATATTTTTCAAGATTCAAATAATCACTTGGATTTATTTATACATATTAAAAAAACAAGTCAAAAGCAGTAGTGTCAAGCTGTAACGTACAAAATTTTTTACTTGAGTATTGTTTAACATAACGTCATTTTATTCAATACAATTATATATTGTTCTGTTACAATTTTTTCGCAATTGTTAAATGGAAGAATGTTTTGTGTGATTCACTGTTGTAATCCACAACTTTGCTGGTACATATTTAATAGAGCTTTAGACAAATTTAATATATTTTGGGATACCCATCTTGATCCATCCTATGAGTCATATCTTAGTGGTTATACATTTAAATATTCCAAAAATCCCACACCAATCTTTCAGAATCATCTATGACTCTTATCCTGTCACAAAACATCTGAAAGGGGTTTTCTCCAGACTCTTTTTGGACAATAGAGTGTTATTTATATTGAAAACCCATCCAATTTCATCTCTTCCGATATCTACTTTTTATTTTCAAAAGTTTCCTTGCGTGCATTTTGAATACAGTTCAGTTAAATAGATCTGCTTCTCAGGGCCGGATTTAGAGGACCAGAGGCCTCGGGGCAACAAAGGAGCGGAGGCCCCCTCGCCGCCCCAAATTATTTTCCAAATAAAGTAAACTATTTTTTTTCAGTCGAGTGTTTCAATAAATAATTTATTGTGAAACCAAGTAGATTACCTTAGTATTGAACAAACACATAAATATGAAAAAAATTACCAATTAGTCAATAATAATTGATTTATTTAAGAATTGAAGAACACCGATTGACCGATTGTTCATATACTGCAATTAATTCATATTATGTACAGTGTGGAAACCACTCATGGAATAAAATTCTTTATTTTATTAGTCATTATTTTAGAAAATTATAAAAAATGCCGAGACACGTCAACTTTTGAATTGAGTTGTGCGTTATGTAAACATAAATTTAAATGTACAGGGTGATTCACGCAAGTATGCCATAGTCAGTGTTGTTTTTTTTTTAATGAAACACCCTGTATATTTGCTTATTTTTGAAATCCTCTTAATGAATCGATTCCAACAAACTAAATAATGTATGGTCAATTATGAATTTTACAGGGTGAAATTTTTAATTGTCGAGACACGGAATTGAATACCCAACCTCCGAGGTTGCGGGCAAGTACCACCCCACTCAGCCATTAAGCGATTGGGGTACTCCCTCAAGATGAGTAGTGACTTGGAAGTGCTTATCAGGGCCATTTGAGATTTTGATATTCCACTGATTGCCTGATTGGAGTGAACAAATATAGATCAATGATTTCTGTTATTTAAGATTAATATAATCAAATTATCATGTATGTACATAGTACTGTAGGCTGTAGGTAAAGGTAAAAGGGCAAAAAAAAAATATCAAAGGAAAAGATGCTTACTAGTGTTTACTAGTTGGAGTTTGGAAGAGTTTTTTCCCCGAAGTCTCTATTGTGGGGGCCCTGCGTTTGTGGAGGCCCCGGGGCGTTCGCCCCGGTTGCCCTCCCCTAAATCCGGCCCTGCTGCTTCTATCCATAAATATTTTATCCCAATTTATGTAATTTTTCAACCTACTTCCAACTTCATGATATATTTTCTTCTATTTTTAATAAAATGTTACAGAAAAATGTACTTTTAATGCTGGAATTTCAATTTTTACAATGAAAATGTCAATGAATTCTCTAGTATTTATGAAGCTTCCATTGTACGTATAAGGCAAAAAAATTGTTTGAACATGCGTTTATCCACTTCATAAAACATGTATCGGTACTTAAGGCGAAGAAAACAGTTTGGAAATGATCTCTAATATACAGTGTGTCTCGGAACTAAAATGATAAATCTAGAGAAGAACCAACTTCTCAAAACACCTGCGATGGCTGTCTCTCTGAATGCAAAAAGCAAAAATATCTTCCTAGAGAAAATGTAAAATTATTTAAATTCATATTGGTTAAGTGATGGATTAGGAAGTTTTGGTTTTTGTTTTCATGCAGGGACCTCCAATAATGCTAATTGGAACTAGTTTTTTTTTTATTTCCAGTAATATAGAACTGCATACGTTTTCTGCTGGTTCCGGGATATAATGTACTGAAATGAATTCGTAGATAAATAACATATACATATCGTGATTATTTGAAACTGTAAAAATTGTTATTGTAAACAGTCAGTTACACTACTGGACAGCTCTAAAATCATCAAATTTGAAATTAATTTGACCAGTAGTGAGTAGATTTTAAGTCAGTAATAAAAAACTAGTAGTAGAATTAACTTGAAAAACAAATATAATAAAGTTGCATGAAAAAAGGAAAAAAAATCAAACTAAAATTAGTTGCAGTTAATTCCAACGTCGAAAAAAATTAGGTAAAAATAATTTTATCATAATCTTTATGTCGTTCTTATTCCAGAAAGCCTTTAATTTTCTTTGTTTTAGAACGATACGTGAAGTGTTAGGTGACGGTAATTTTTTTATTTTATCTTTTGTTTTTTATTTTTCTCATTCGTTACCGTAAAAGGAGCTAAAAGAAGGTAGATAATTTTAATCATTACCTGTTTTTTTTTTATTTTTTGAGTTGGTCATTTTAAATCCCGATTTTAGTACATTTATAACTCCGATAAGGCATTTGACGATATCGTTGGATTCAATGTATGTTTACTGTGTTTGTTACTTCATCTTCAAGTGGCCCTGAACTGATGTTGTATATCTGTTATAGGCAATGTGTATAATGCAGGCATTCTATACAATACCTAGGAAATGTATAGAATGCCGGAGTCGTTCAGGCAATGTATGAAATGATATTCAATAGTTCAACTATTTTACACTTTACCTAGGAAATGTATAGAATACCTAGGCATTGTATAGAATGCCGGTTGAACAATAGGTAATGTATGTAATCGATTTCACATAAAAAAAACAACCAGTTTTCGTATAAGTACTTCAAATAAACTGTTGGTAACATAATTATAATTTGAAAGGAAATAAAATCTTAGGTAACATCTTTGAACGAACTAAAATGAAGTAATATTAAAATTGCAATCTAGTAACCTTGTAGGTACCTACTTAATAACAAAAATGAGTATCTTCACAAGTGCAGTAATCGACACAAAATCTATGCGCTACGATATCAAAGCAATGTCATATTATTAAAAGTTTCATTATACCTACTAGAGTTCAAAATCAACATTATTAAACTTTAATTTAATTCAAACATTACTCTGAATAAATAGAAATTAAGAATCTTCTAATAACATAATTATAATTTGAAATGAAATAAAATCGCGCATGCGTCTCCTTCCCGTGGTCGTTCGTTATACACATTGCCTGATGCGCTTCTGGCATTTTATACAATACCTAGGCAATGTATGAAATGAATCGTATTATACACATTGCCTGAACGTTTTTGGCAATGTATATAATGCCTAGGCATTCTATACAATGCCGGATTATACAGATTGCCTATAACATATCCACTTAAATAATAGGAAAAGTTAAACTGTACCTATTCAGTTGATAATATTTTAATTTTCATTAATACAATCTTTCATTTAGATTTTCTTTGAATTTGCTTGTTTATCAATACCGTGTTCATACAGTTAGCAAGATAGTTGGAAATTTTTTTTATAATTTTGTTAATTAATAACTATTTGTATTACTTGGGAAAAAAGTGCCACTCTTCCTCCCGCAGGATGTAGTAATAATTCAAGGGGGGAAGAGGCACTTACTACTTTATTACATATAATTTTTGCTCCTACCTACTCACTAAAACTTTTTCTGAATAATTATTTATTTTGTTGTTTTCATTGCTTTTATGGCATATACCTAATGCTTTTCATACCTGTCTTCAGATTTTTGTGGTAATAAGGTTAATGGGGCTATGTTGTCTTGTTTTAAACGAACAAAGCTTTTAAAAATAGAAAAATCGGAGTCTCAATTGATAAAAAATGTGTAAAAATAGGGAACAAAACAAAATGTGTATGAAAAATGGAAAATTCAATCCCTAGTATCCTATTTGGCAAATCACATGAATTGTAAATCATTTCCTATTGGAAGTGGAAGTAACCTGATGTAGCAAATGTACACTCGGTCCCATGATAACGTCAACTGTCGATAATGAAGTTTTGAAATGAAAAATTCGTGGGTGCTATCCGTTATCTTCCATTAAATCTGGTAACTTGATCATTCACAATTCCCTCTGTGAATCTACCATTTTAGTATCTTCCGTATGTTCCTTTGGTGTAATTATTTATTTCCCAACAAATAACAAAAATAAATACTATTTTAGTTTCTCTTAATCAAACTTCTGCTATATAAAGTTGAAATAGAATATTTAAAAACGTCATATTCGCAAATTATCGATAATTCCCCCTTTCAAGTCTTGAAAAGAAACTGTTGGTACTTAATAGGTATATATTATCAATAAATATCTGTCTAGCAATTTTCTTCTATAAATTTAGTTCCTTTTACGGCAACTTTTTACATACCTATGGTTTAATTTTTTTTTTCGATAGTCATTACAGTTTTGTTATACCGTTACTTTATTGTTTATATAGGTTGGCAACACAGAACTCCATGCCCATCGATCAGTATTGGCCAGCGTTTCCCCATATCTATTTGAATTATTCTCAGTAGATCAAGATCAGAAAAGAACCGAAAACGTCGTTACTTACAGATTAAATGGGGGCTTCGATACGACAGCTTTACAAATTTTAATTGATTATGCATACACCGGAAAACTTCAAGTGACTTACAAAAACGTAAGTGTGGTATATTGCTTTTGAAAATTAGAAACCGTTTTTTATTTACATTCTGCTCATGTGAAATAGTCAACCGCTAATTCAATTTAATCATTTTTGTCCATCCAAGTTCCTCAAACTGACTACATTTGACAACAGTTCCTGTTACTTTATTCATTTTGAGAGAATTGTGTGTACCTTAACTCGCAAGATTGAAGAAATATTTTAACCGCCAAGTGACAAAGATTCGGAAGGAAGTAATTCCAACGTTAATTGTGTCATATTTTTTAGGTTAAAGCTGTCTTTTTGTCCGCAAATAATTTAAAAATGGAAAGAGTCACCAAAATTTGCGGTCAGCATCTTATGAAACACCTTTCCGTTGAAAATTGTATTGAAATAAGATCTCTACCAGGAATTGCCAGAAATAAAGAATTTATCCAGCAAGTCGATACATATATTGCCAAAGAGGTATGAGATAGCGGGAAAAACACAATGTCTGTATAGTATTGAACCATTTATTTTTAGTTTGGAGAAATAAGCAAAACAATCAACATCTGGAACCTAAATTGTGCTCGTATAGAAGTCCTCAACCAATCCAGGGAAGAAATGTCTTTGGTAAATGAAAACTCGTTGTGCCGATTGGTTCTCGAATGGATAAAACGCCAGTTGAGTGAAGAAAATTTGAAATTTTCCGATCTCTTGGAAAAAACTTTTATGTTATACCTCGCTCTTGATAATTCGCTTCAAGACTGTTCCGGCCTCCCGTCCGGCGATATCAGCGACACAGAAATGGTACAGGATTACAAGAAACTTTCCTTGAAAGATAAACAGGTAAGTTTTTTTGATAAAAAAAAATAGATCATGCAAATTTTTATTCATCCATCACTATTCTCCTGATTTGGCTCAATGTAAGTTTCAAGTACCTGTACCTCTAAAGAATATTGGAAGGTATGGAAAGACGTTTTTGTTCTACTAGTGTTAATTTATTTTATACATCCTAGTATTTTGTTTTAGGGTGTAAGTAAACCGAAAAGGAAAGTATTAGGACAACCTCTAAAACCTCGGGTGTTAATTTATAATCGAGAAATTGGAGAAGAGCTAGAAAACGAATTGGAGCCTGATTGGAATCTTATAGCAGTTACCAGCGTTGGAGAACATAGCTTTTTGGCTTTGATGACTTTGGGAGGAAAACTGTCAACGCTTTCGGTGCAACTGAAGTGAGATTATTTGCATTTTTTATTATTTACATGAATATTTTTGGAGAAAGCCATTATTTGCAGAAAATAGGTATTTGTTATTTTTTGTTACAAGGTGGTTAAAATAATATTAGATGGAGTGGTTAAAAAAAACCAAGATTTTTTTTCAAGTTAGTTAGTCAACTACAGTTAGAGCTTAAACAAACGAAATGTAGGACACGCTTCTTTGAACCACGGTTTTTGACAACTGAATGCTAGTATATACTTTTATTTTCATTATTTATCGCAATAAATACTCATGTAATGAATTTGATAATTTAAAATGTAACAAAACTTCCAGGGATATTCAATAATTTATTTGTCTTTTTTATAAGATTGAATACACCTTCTACCCCATCTCCAGTACTAACTCCTGATGTGAGTAGATCGACGAGCGAAGATAAACCCGACCTGTACTGCGCAGTAGCAAATATGTCATGTCACAGATGCGCACTCGGATGTGGGAATTTTAATAATACCCTCATTGCTTGCGGTAAGTGAAAATGAAAATCTCGTGTCGGTACCTGCAAACTTCAAATTTAGTTTGTTGAATAAGGTAAACTGTAGTGAACTTTTTTTTTAAACAAAAAAAATAATAGTAGGATGAAACCCATCAGAAAAGGAGGGGAATATGATATAATTGGAGGAAAAAATAAATTACGGGCGATCCAAATTCGGGAAGTGGAAGGGGGTGAGTTTTTAAGGGTAAAAATGGTTTATCTCGATTTCCGGCAAAAGTCCTACGGAAGAAAGTTAGATGGCAAAGTTGTGAGTAATAAGAAACTCTACAGCTTTTGTACCCACAATTTTTACACATAACCTCAAAATTTATGTGAAAAATTCAAATAACCAAGTTTTTGGTTTTTTATTTTTATAAAAAAAGGTTTTTTTTAGGAAATTCCGTGAAAACTTACCTTATCATGTCCCAAATACACTGTAATTTATTTGATTTGGAATACTCTTTTTTCACCCTATTTTGACTTAATATCAAAAAAGCACCCTAGTTTTCAATCGAAAATTCTCGCGTCAAAATATCACCTTTTTCAAAAAGTCGGTGGGATTGTTTGTTGAAATCTCTACTTTCTGATAGTCTGAAAAAAAATATACATCTCCATGGTAAATGTTCTCAGAAAATGCAAAAAATGAGAAAAAGTCAAATTCGAATCACTATGTAAATATACTATGTAAATATAAATATACGTCATGTAAATCGTACTATTGAATTTAGATAGTTCATTTTGATTACATTATAATAATTTTAAAAACGTTATTCTTGATATTTATAAATATATTGAATTTTAATCTATCCGTTAATTTTTGTGTCTTTGATGGCATTTCTTCATCGTTAGACTCGACAAACCTTTCCAACTCTAGTTGATCTTCGAAATCTTCAAGACCTTCTTCGTCTCCAATGTTATTTCCAGTCTCTATTGATTCTTCATCCACAATTTCACCTGAATCATTTACATCTTCGTAGGTTTTTTCTTCCATATTGGAGCAATTCCCAAAACCATGATAATTTGTACATAAATTTGTGGACTTCAAACCATGTTTTTGGCAGCCACATTTTAAATTGTTACATCCAGTTTCACAGCTGCAGCAAATAGTTTCGAGCAATATTTCCGGAATTAAAGCATTTTCTGTGAATTTGGGAATGATGCCACATTGATGTTGCTTCCAGCCCCAATCTGTTGCTGTCAATTCGTTGCCCAGCCAAGTTTGAAGCTGATAATATTATGCCCTGTAACAATGTTGTTTTGCTGCTCCTTCTGCCAGAATAAAGGATGATTCAATTTTGGCCAATTGATATTTTTGAAACCTCAATTGATTCAGTGCCATTTTTACATTCATAAATAGGTTTGATTAATTGTGATCCATTTTTTAGGTTACGTTTCTTTAAACCCACGTCTCTATGAAGCACCTTAAAATGCGCTAAAGTTTACCATAGATTATTCAGGTATATAAATTATCTTGAAACCGCAATAAACAGGCATCTACAAATATTATTTAAATATTCTACAACTTTTTAAAATATTGTAGGTGTCCTATTAAATATTATCTTTATTAACTTATTCGTTTGTTAATTATAGTAGTGGATTTCGATTTGCAATTTTCTCGTCTCTCAATGTAACATGAATCTTACGTTATTTGAGAAATTGAAGTGTAAATTTTAACAAATAGCTCAAAATTGTACATAATGATTAAAAAAACTACAAATTTGAGTTTTTTTTTCATTTTTTGCATTTTCTGAGAATATTTACCATGGAGACGTATAGATACAAAAGTTGTAGAGCTTCTCATTACTCACGACTTCGACATTTAACTTTTTTCCGTAGGACTTGTAGTTTTGCCGGAAATCGAGATAAACCATTTTTTACCCTTTAAAACTCACCCCCTACCATTTCCCGAACTTGGATTGCCCGTAATTTATTTTTTCTTCAATTATATCATATTCCCCTCCTTTTCATTTTTTTTCACTTTTTACTATTTTTGAAGGCTTTGACACTGGTCTAAAAATGAAATTGATATAGAATAAGCCAACGATTAAGATGCTTATCAACTTTCAGGTGGTTACGACAGAACTGAATGTTTGAGATCAGTCGAACAATACATTCCAGAAACGAATACTTGGAAGAACCTCCCGCAAATGAGAGAAAGCCGAGGTCGCTTCAAAATTGCCGTCCTTGATGATAAAATATATGCTATAGGTAAGTTTGAAATAAAATAATCAGCTTGTTTCCATTTCTGGGAAGATCAAGCTGCCAACCTGAAAAAAATATATTTGTTCTTTTCATCCAACGTTTTTACTTTTGCAACTTCAGATCAATGTGCTGCAAATCTATTTTGTATACTATCATCCTCCTCTTACTCCTTTCCCTTTCTTATTCTCTGTAGCTCTCCTAATCTTCCATTTGTTCCTGTCATTATGTATGTCTATTTTTTTAAGGAATGTAGAGCAAACATATATAAAAGGATTGTTGATGAGCTCACCTAAACAATCTCATCCCCAATGCCGCCGTTTGTCTCCTCTGTGGCATACCGACTGAAACCCTTTCGATTGCGGCTTTTTTGGAGCGGCAACTGAAATCCCCTTCTCGGCGCCTAGCACTATTGGCACTCTGCAGTATTACTTCGATAGGGCCTGTCCCGATCCTATCAGTCTTTCAGCTTCACCAGTCTATTCTTCTCATTTCTCTCTCCTGCTCTTCCTTGGTTTCAACCGCCATCCTTATGACGCGACGCGATTAGCTCCCACTTCTTCTCCGGCAGTCGGTAACTGGACATAGACCCGTTCTCTCCGAAACACCCGTGACCACTGGGTGCCTATACCATTGGCCTCTTCTGTTCGAAATAAGTGATGTGCAGACTGTCAATGTTATTTGAGGGATCATTTCTTGTCCAGCCAGATTCCCAATTACTTGATTTCCGTCTTGAGTGGGATTAATTAACCGTTTATTTTGAAATTCGGTGGATTGTACTTGCTTCTTCGTGTTCCTAGCAATGCCTGCCACTTGGGTACTTCCAGTTGCAGGTGACTGCTTCGCAACTATCGAGCAATGATATCTAGTGCTTCGTTGGCTATTAGCTTTGCTTCATAAGATTCTTTTGCTACTGCTACTAGTGCCAGCTGTCGTCCGCAAATCCCAACAAGTGTGCTCCATCAGGTAGCTTCAGTCAAAGTAGACCATCATACAAGCAGATCTAGCGAAAAGATTCCTTGTTCGAGTCACTTCTGCCACCTGTCTATTTCCATCAGCCCATTTTTAGTGATTATTACTAATTATCTCTTCTTCAGGTAGCTGTTTAATATCTTAAGAAGATATTGTGGCATCTTTTTCTATTTATTTTCTAAGAGATTGGTAAATGTGTTCCGATCTTGACAAATTGAAGGCATTCTTAATATCCAGCGCTATAATTGCACAGTATCTTTCTATGATGGGCAATTCGAGAGCTTCTGCTACTCTCTAATGTAGTTTCTTAAAAGCATGGAGGGTGGACATACCTTTCCCAAATTCAAATTTGTTAGTGGAGAATCCTTCGTTACTTCCTTTTCCTTATTATTCTTTTCATTCTGTTGAGAATCAATCCTACTAGCTTTGCCTCATCCATCTAGTCGGAAAGGTTCCTACGGATGTGAACTTTCCAAAATATACAAAATCGATTTGTGAGCAATCGAAAAATATAAAACTTTGCTTATCTTTTAGGTGGTAGTAACGGTACTACGGAATTGGATTCTGTCGAAATGCTCGATATGTCTGTTGGCAAATGGGTGAAGATGCCTAAAATGCCTTTGGCTAGGAGTAATATGGGAGTTTGTGTTTTGGATAAAAAAGTATATTGTGTAGGGGGTTGGAACGGACAAGTGGGAATTAAACAATGCCACGTCTACAATCCCGAAGCGGCGGCTTGGACACAGATAGCACATTTGATTGCTGGTAAGCTTATAGCATATATTATAAACAGGATGGTTATCATGAATTTTTAATATTCTTAGATATGGTTGAAATAATACCCTTCTTGGTGCGAGTCATCGATTGTTAATGTCCTTCTAACACAATACGTTGGAAGAAATGGGAAAAAAGGCAGGTCTGTGATTAATCCTAATCAAAATATCCCAATAATGAACCGTTTAAATTTATTAAAAACGTTAAACCTAATTCTTGACGTAAAATATTTGATTAGTTGATGTTTAGAATACGCGCAAGCGTGACCTATCAATCGGGAGAAATAACGCGTTAAAAATAGAATGCTAACCTACCTTACTGCAATGTGTCACGTCTTTTTCTAATGTCTCACTTACAGTTCTCGTCAGGTCTGTACTTTGTTGTTTACGGTCAATTATTATTTATGGAAAATGAATATTAATCTTATTGTTATATTTATTAAAATAATACAAAAATATGCCTAGATACACGGAATAACCATAAGCATTTCGAAAGTTCTCAAGTATTTTCAGTAAGAAAAAGAAGCTGGTAATTATTAATTTCATAACCTTTTCGAATTTAGCTGAGTACGATCCTGGTGATTTATTTATCAATTTCAAGGTTAGCTATATGTCAAAATAGCAAATAAAATAAACGACATGCCGAAAACCCGGATATACGTCCCAATCGATGACGCACACCAAGAAGGGTATTATTTCAACTATACTTTGTTTTGTAATACGTCACAATTTTGGGTACCCACTTGAGATTTGAAAAAACTATTAACAGCCATATTCAAAGTCAACGTTGATGGCTACTAGGACTCTACTAGTTCAAACTCACAATTAACATATTCATAGACGTATTTAGCATCATGCTAACGCTAATAACGTTTTAAATAATTAGCAGCGTGCTTTGGTATGTTTAGGTGCGTACTAAAAATGCGTTTATAGAGAATGTGAATTTTGTGTTCCATTGAGATATATAATTCCAATTAATATTGGTTTTAAATATACCTTTACATGGTTTTCAAAATTTTCAGTTTCATTATTAGGTCATTCAATATGCAATATCGGGCTTATTTTAAATGGAACACCCTATATTTTGATGATTCACCATATTCATAAAAGATGTCCTCTTTTGAATGGTATAAGGATGTCCGTTACCTAGGTATTATACTTTTGTTGCAATTTACAACTTTCTTAAATTGAATGCTAAATCGATTTTAAATTATCTGCAATTCTCTCTAAATTTTATATTAATAATTATCTTGACATAGTTGCTGTAAAAAAACAGTTGCTAACAAATAACTAGAAGCTAGAATCACGTGTTGTATTATACAATATGGCAAGCATTTTGAGCGTCTATCATAGTAATTTTTCATCTTTTGTTTGTAATAATTTGTTGTTCGATTTGTAATAAGTATTTTAGTATTTGCTTTATTAAAAATGTGTTTTTGTTTTATTATGTACTCAAATACTTATCGGTAAAAAAAAAGAGTTAGTGTACCTCAGCAACTACAAGTGTGCATATTTATTAGCAACTTCAATGTTTTTTTTACAGCAACTATGTGAAGATAATTAGTATAAAATGTATAGAGAATAATTGCTGATGTTAAAATCGATTGAGCATACAATTGAAGAAAATTGTAAATTGCACGAAAAGTATAATACCTTGTTAAAGGACACACTTATACCATTTGAAAGAAGACATTTTTTTGAACATGATGAGTTATGAAAATACAGGGTGTTCTATTTTAAATAAGCCCGATATTACACATTGAATGATCTAATAATGAAACTGAAAATTCTGAACACCCTGTGAATGGATGTTTAGTACTCAATCATGGAATACTTTCAACGAATGTCCAACTATTTAGATGTTAGCGAAAATTTGCTAGAATTTGTTATATCAATTAATTTTTTTTGAAACTTCTTTTTCAAAAAATTTAGAATAACTCGGAACCCTCTGTATTTAGGTATAGGGAACCATTATGAAGGAATACATTATTTTTTGGGGGCAATCAGAAAATGCAATAAAATATAGGGTGTCCCATAAGAAAAAATATAACTTTGATACGCCACACTTTATTGGAACATCCAGGAAATGTAGCCTATATGAATGTACAAACTACTAAAGTGAAAAACATTTCAAAACTTCCACCGTTTCGCTATAAACCTTCATCCCGTTGGTCGTGATTCACCCTGTATTTGTATATATTGTGTAGATATTGTACCTATAGTTTCATGAAATTTGATTATTTGTGAAGATCTATTGAATTTTATTTGTAAAAAAAGAATACGTCATTTGTAATTATGATTACCTATCAGTTAAAAAAATGGATTATTAATTTTTGAATAAATTTTATAAAATAGTCAGGGGTAAAGATAAAAATTGAATGTGAGTACAGTGGTCAGAACCAAACATGAGACCCGGAAAATATGCGAACTAAAATAAAGTCATCGCAAGCAGCCAATCAAGAGCCAATGTTCACGATTGTCCATTAGTAATTTGTCAACATAATCGAAATGATATGACCGAGTGATTTCATCAACATACATCATTTTATTCATTCTGTATCAGTGTTGTCAATGCGAGGATGATTATCCGATTTTTAGACAATTTCACTGATTTGGATCCAATAGTTTTTCGAATATTTTGTAGAAGGGATAAATAAAATGGCTATTGTTTTTGGGGATTTTCCATATTGACTGTAGTCGAAGACTTTATTTAGATAACCAATGTGTCCTTTTGGTAATTTTGACAAATTCTGATAATTTGAATAGTAAGTTCGGGTAATTTTCATTTTTGCACCGGCAACACTGGACTATAACCAATTCATATTTTGTTGCTTTTCATAGAAACTTAACCCTTCTTTTTCATGACATTAATACAGTCATGTAATTTGAAAATATAGACATTCAGGGCGAACGGTAGTTTTAGTTTTGGTCCAATACAACGTTTTTTATTGATATTTAGAGATACATTTTTAGCAAGTTTGACTTTGTTCACATTATTATCTCTTAACCTTAACAGTTAACATTTATGGTATCAATATTTGGTTATCGATTCAAAATATCGAATTGCTAATACAAAAATACCACTACAGCGACATGAACACGCCCACCAGGGCTCACGTTTGCTTCTGCCAACTGTAGTGATTTAAATAATCCACTGAAAACGGAAAGATAAATTATATCACGAAAGGACGTTTTTGTAAAAATAGAAGAATTGACATTATTCCGAGTAGGGATGTCATATTAAAATGATGATATAACTCATGTTCTAATGAACCAATACAATCCTTGAATTGCCCTTAGTTACGACATATTGATAAGTGAATATACCCCTTGACGACGTGATATAATCGTTTTGGTGTTTCGCCTCCTGCCATATTGTGATTATTTCCATAGTAACGGGCAAGCTCAATGAAATGTCAGTTATTTTTTCAAAATGCAGCGCTTTGGTTTCATTTCAAGTGGTGAAATTGATCAAGAAATTGAAAATTTAACACCAGATTATTCGTTATATAATCGTAACGAATACCAACCAATATTTTTCGATTATCTACCTCTTCACTCGACGTATTTCGCGAAATACCACTCGAGCTGCGCTCTCGTGATGTTTCGCCAAATACGTCTCGTGACAAATTTGTTTGCCCGAGAAATTGTAAGAAAATTCAGGAAAGTAGATTTTTCGTAAAATATATTTCTCCTGTCAGATAATTAACGATATTATCTGATTTTTAAAAAACTGTCAAAATCTGTATAATATGATAGGACAAGACAAAACAACGTCTTCCGGTCCTCTAGTGGAAATAACTTATTATTTCATAATAAAAGAGCACATACATTTTTGGATTCCGATACATTGCCTTTTTAGCTGCTTGCATCACAACTAATTTTTATTTAACGTTTTTCTAGTTTGTTGCTCTCAATTTTATTTATCAATAGACCATTCTAGAACACTTGACTGACAGGTCGGCCATATTGTGCTGGAGGGCAACCGAATCGATTAGTTGGAGATGAACCTTTAGTCCAGTAACTGAAGGGGCAAACCTATCAATATATTTGTCCATGTAATTTTTTTGGCTTGATTTCTAGGTCTTGACAGGTACTTCAAAGGGAGAAAAAGTTCTCAAAGATTGCGCCTTGGCTAAGGGTCCAAAATGGCCATCCAAAAAACGGTTTCCCGCCATTATCTCCCGAAATATTCAATTTGGAAAATTTTTGTTCAGGTAAAAAGTGAAGGTCGTTAAATTATCTACAAAAATGGTCCCCATCATTTTTTCCAAAATGCAATAGTTTTCGAGATAATCGCATCAAACCGTCCCCTCGCTTACGCCTGCACTACCTCTATAAATGCTACCGTCTATAAAATTAACTTGTAAACCGGCGGACAAATTCTTCCATAACTCGGTCAAAAATCAATATTTTTCGATGAT
>CAJUYG010002557.1:0-30390 GCA_910591675.1 Galerucella calmariensis | reverse complement strand
TATAGTTGACGCAAGACTTTTAGTGCAAACTTAGGGCGGGTTTATCAATGCCTGGTTGAATCTGTCAGTCTGAAAGTAAGCCCTCAGCTATTTCTAGGCGCCAGTAAAAGTCTCGGTTACAATAGAAAGCGTTTATCAATGCACCACATAACTGACAGCTAGCTAACTGGAGGCTAGGCAAGCTCTTCTTCGAAAAGGTCGTCAAGTTCCTCACGATCCATTGACAATAACAATGAAATAAAATACACACAGAACCTGGATGCTACTAAACTACTATAAATTAATCAAATGAGCTTCTCGATTTCACCCTAACCGATAATAACACAATCAAATTTAAAGTTGAAATAATCTTTGTTGCAAAATGTCAAACATGAAAAAATCATGACAGTTGTCAGTTAGAATCTATGGTTAAAATAACGGGACACCACTTTCTCGTATTTAACTTTATGTTTTATGGTTAACATCAACTGGATAGTGGCAGCTAGGGTAGCCGAAAGTTTGACTGCCAGCTGATGCAAACTGGTAGTTGATAAACACTTTGACCAACAGCTAAGATTTAGCCGAAGGCTACAGTACTTAACCGAGCATTGAAAAACACGTTGTCGGTTTTTTGTTTGACTGTAATACGTATACCGTCATAGTCCAGTCAATATTTTGATTTAAAATGCTTATTTGACGATGAATTCATTCAATATTATCACTTAAGGTAATAATCGTCAAAGTGCATTTAATAATTCTCAATTATCGATTAAATCTAAATATATCGACTGTGTAACGATTATTTATAACCGACAATTTTGGAGCGCCATCCTACTTCTTAGGATAATCAGCGTTAATGTGAAGAGCAAAATAAAATTTTCAATAAATCTCCACCTAAACGGCCACTCGATCTTTCTTTTGATGTATCCATAGTATCTCTCAATCTAAAATATATTTTTTTTCCTCTGCTATTTATACCCCGAATATAAAACACTGCTTTGAACAATATTAGCCCATTTTTATATTTGAAAACATCTTGAACATAATACCAGACTATTAACACCACCTTATATCTCGTTTTATCAGGAACAAAAAGAAACATAAATTTCAAATAATTTATCATATTTTATATATTTGACTATACTATAACTATTTTCCAGAAAGGGTTATTTTACGATAGCAACCGATGTTGACGCTTTAGTCGGTAGTCTCATCAAGGAGTGTAGTGTCTTTCTGACGTAAAGTATACATATTTGCTAGCAATTATATTTTCACCTAAGAATTGAATATTCACAATGTGGCGTCCTTAAATAATGGTGATGGAAGTGATAATTTCAGTTATAGTGCAAGTAGTGAAAACAGGATTTGACAACATTTAAATTTAGAAGTACGGAAAATATGTTCCAATGTGTATAGTAATCCACGAGAAAAGTTTGGATTCGATGAAGAAATGGAATTGATGCAAGCAGAATCAGATTTAACAGAAGCTCTTCTGTCAGCTATACGTAAAATAGCCAAGAATGGGCCTTATTAACACAAGAAGCGATGGGATGAGGGATTGGTCAGACCTTCAGATGTGTCTTTGATCAAATTATTGGGAATCACCATCTATGACTTTTACAAAAGTAATGAGTTACCTACGGTTGGAATAATAAGGAATAAATTGATAAATACCGGCTATAATGTAAATTGCTGGGATAATTTTTTACTGAATATAGTAACCAATCAAATTACTTAATTTCAAGTCATGTGTCAAATTTCATCCAATCACCGCTGTATTACAGCGATAATACCCTACATGTGGTGTTTTCAGTTTGGTGTTTACCTTTTATTAAACATTAATTAAACGTCAAACTGACAACTGGATTAAAAATGTCGCGAATAATTTGATATGGCATCTAACGATTCAATTAATTTACCAATTGTACTCTTCACAACTGTAGTTTTGAATAAAAATGAATAATATTTGTTTGATTATAACTAATAAACTATTAAACGTCAGATTTACAATCAATTTTTTGATATCTACAAAGTAAAAAATTATCTTATCGAATACTCCTCGGGTCTTGATAAATACTCAAAATTTTGTCGTAGAGAATCCTTCAAGCGTGTTGCTCAAGATAATAGCCCTCGGCCTTCGGCCTTGGGCTATTATCAAGCAACACGCTTTCAGCATTCTCTATGACAAAATTATCTCGGTATTATCAAGACCCTAGGGGTATTACTACTGAGAAGATTATTGAAAACTGGATTTAAAAACTGGTATTTGAATTGAAAACGATTGATAAACGTCAAACAGTCATGGAAAGCAGAAAAAATGGTGAATATGTGGTAACCTACATACTTGGAGCAAGTTACTGAGTAAAGAAACGAAATCCAGAAAATTGTCTATTTGTACTAAATATGGTATGATATACACGATACGGTTGAAAGAAGATGGACTGACAGTTCAAAAACGTGTATGCCAACAATACCTGCAAACAAAAGATCCAGACATACTATTGTGCATTGCATGAGTGTAAGAATACTGGCAAGTCCATATTGGAGGAATCAATTTTATAGTGATAGTGAAGCAGATGGTATGAGAGACAGATTAATATAATTCTTGGGAACAAGAAAATTAATTATGTTCAACGTATTTTTCATGTTACTCATGTAGTAGTGACAAACATGAGCTAGACACAACATTTATTTTTAAATAATAGTTTAATTCATTGCTATAAAATTTATTATTTTCCTATTATTTTTCCATAGAATTTAGTTTTGCCTAAGATTTTTGATTTGAAATTTCGTTTTCCATGCAAATTCGAATGGGTTACAAAAAAGGGCTCAGTTCAAGTCTTTAATCCCACTCAAATCCAACGCCCTTTTAACAATAACGTAACATCAAATTCAATATAGAATTGCGTTTGGTAGGTAGACAAAAAAAATATAAAAACTCCCACAGTGTGGCTCAGCAACATAACTTAGAGGGGATATACGATTAGAATAAAAACGTTTTTTAAAACGATTCAATTGACAATGAGGGGCACTCAGTTTTCAGGTAGGGGGGGTTTCAGTGTAATTTCAGAGTTGATGCCACGTATCCGTAAAGGGTACCGATGCCGCTCCCGCTCTTTACCGCGCACCGCCCAGAGCTTCCAGTAAAATATCCGCTTGCCGCTCTGCTTATCTACGCCCTGCATTTAGTCTGTGTCAAGATGTCTAGAGGGTCGGATAGTGATTCAAATAACTAAAGAATGTTGGAGTGAGGCAATTGACTGAGATGTAGAATAGGAAATTTCCATTTGAGAAGTACAATCGCGGACGTGCTTATGGAATGATGAACACAATGATTTCAAAAACACATTTGCGACAAAGAAGTTCTGGAAATCGGATTGGTGCTGCTGTGAATATACCAGATAAATGGTTGGAACATATACCACACTTATTTAGTTCATGGAAGATTCGCAAGGCCAAACCAGTTTCAATGTCAATAGACGCCCTTGAACAAAAAATGGTTTCACAAACGGAAAATGGATCAATTGTCAATTTGCACAATACCAATAGCAACGCACATGATAATGATGATGATTGTCATATCCTGATGTGCCTAATTCCATTTTTGAGAAAGCTAGAACCCTTGGAAAAGCTATACGCTAGAACGTTGTGATGTACCTGTATCGCAAGCATGACAAAAACGTGAGGGTACCATTAACCTGAATCGAAAGTACAAGCAGTTCCTATACATCGATCTTCAGGTCCTGGTACTATGTCAGCTGGAAACGCAACGCCGCAGAGGTCTAAAGATCACCGTTACACAATTTTTTATATGTAAAGTCATTCGCTTTTACCTCCACTCTCCTCAGGACGGACCTGGGATGTATTTCTACTCACCTTATGGTAACGAGTAGCTCTTCTCATGTTCTTTTCTTTTGTAACCGATTAAACACTCTCTGTAACATGTATTATAGTCGAACGTTTTTCTGGACATTCAAGTGTATTCATTAAAACTTACTTTGTCGTTACATAACTTTTTGGAAAGATGATGGTATTCACCAAATCTCTGTCGTTGTTGATTGATTGGATAAACCCCCTATCATTTTTTTCTGTTCGTGCGAGTGTAAAATTCGCCTTGTAAGTAAATTATTAATGAGAAGCAATAATTAGACGACTTCATCGTTCAAAGACATTTTTGATACTGGGAGGTTAACCACGTCACCTAGATATCCTAGGAGTTTTGAGGGAGTTTATACCATCTATGGTTTATTGTAGCCACTTGCACAGCTCAATTGCCGCGCAGCTCATCGCCTACCGCCAGTCGTGTGTCCGAGGTAACGTAAGTACAAGTTTTATGCACACCGTGCAGAGATTTTGTTTGACAATATGTCCAAAAATAGCCTACATACAGGGTGTACCAATCCTACGACAAACTTCGGTATATGGGTTATTTTGAGAGCTATCAAAAATGTTATAAACAAAAATAGTAGATGTGCTGAAGGTCCATATTTTGAAATTATATCGAACTATACAGAGTGCTACATAACTCCGTTACAAACCAAACATGATTTTTCAAATGGGAACTCCTGTATAATATACCGAATTCGGATTGGTTACATTTTTTTAAGCTTTTGATATGAGGTTTTGCCACGTTATACAGAGTCCTTCAAAAGATATGGACACATTTATGTGAAAATCGTAGGTAAATCAACGCTCTGTAGCTTGTTGTACATTGAAGAAAAAAATGTCTTTGCCAAACAGAGTTTCGTAACATGATGCAATATATCCGTATCCTATCAAATTTCAATTATATTCTTTCTTGTATACAGGGTGAACGGAAACTTGAACCTGTCATTTTCTTTCTTCTTTCAAATGGAACACCCTGTATTTTATAGCAAAAATAGAATCTTCGATTATATAACTTTAATTTTTGTCAAGCGTTCCCTATACCCAAAGTTTATAAAAACAGAGTTATCTGGTAATATTCATTGTAAACTATTATTATTGACCTATTATGTGAAAGCAATAAACGTAGTATGTAACAAAAAATCCTGATTAATGATAAATTCCAATGAATAATTCATTCTAAACAAAACTAGCCACCAAAAGTATAATCCAAACCGTAATATTAAGCTGAAAGTTCAAAGTGTTCACCGTTAACATCAATGCAATGCTGTAAGAGGCGGCCCAACTGATTGGCCAGTTCGGTCACCCGATTTAACAAAAGTATATTTATTTTTTTCGGGTTTTGTGAGGAATAAGTTTATCAAATCCCCGGCTATTAGAGATGACATGAAAGAGATAATTAGTGCGGCATTTCGATCTGCTAACGTTGATATGCTGAGAAATGTTAGTGAATAATTTGAACTATTCTGCAGCATTGTATTGATGTTAACGGTGAACATTTTGGAACCTTTAGTTTAATATTACGGTTGGGTTTATACTTTTGGTGGCTAGTTTTGTTTAAAGTGAATTGTTCATTGAAATTTATTATTAATTAGGATTTTTGTTACATACAATGTTTATTGCTTCCACAAAATAGGTCTATAATTATATTTTACAATAAATATTACAAAATAACTGTGTTTTTATAAACTTTGGGTATAGGGAATGCTTCACAAAAATTGAAGTTACATAACCAAAGATTCTATTTTTGCTATAAAATACAGGGTGTTTCATTTGAAATAAGAAAGAAAATGACAGGTTCGAGCTTCCGTTCACCCTGTATACAAAGAATATAATTGAAATTTAATGGGATACGAAGATATTGCATTATATTACAAAACTCTGTTTGGCAAAATACATTTTTTTCCTTTAACGTACAACAAGCTACAGAGCGTTGATTTACCTACGATTTTCACATAAACGTGTCCATATCTTTTGAAGCACTCTGTATAACGTGGCAAGACCTTATATCAAAAGCTTCAAAAAAATGTAACCAATCCGAATTCGGTATAATATACAGGGGTTTCCATTTGAAAAATCATATGTTTGGTTTGTAACGGAGTTATTCCGCACTCTGTATAGTTCGATATAATTCCAAAATATGGACTTTCAGCACATCTACTATTTTTGTTAATAACATTTTTTGATATCTGTTAAAATAACCCATATACCGAAGTTTGTCGTAAGATTGGTACACCCTGTATAATTGTTGACGTTGATATCGGGAGAAAATATATTTTCAAGTAAATCTTCAGTGTGATCTAATAAAAATAGTGAATTTACATATTGCGTAGACCAAATAAAGTCCTATAGCTATAAATTATACAAATATTCTATGCGAAGAATAGTGTATAATGTCCATTATTAAAAGGTTGAGAGGTATACGCTACATCTATCAATTCAAATATCTGTTGACAGATATGAAATTTATGGAAATTATCAGTTGAGGTTACTGATTCAAGTTATTAAGATAAATATAGTTTGACCGGATTGAATAAAATGGAACAAATTAAGCACGATTTGAATGATTTTGATTAATGTGTAGGACCGTCACCATACTGCTATTTTGGGAATGTTTAGCTGGTGGCTTACATTAAATATTCAGGCATCTAATTTCCGACTGTATTATAAATAAAATAATATGTTGTTATGATTTTGGAGGCAATCCATATTTTGCATGGTTTTTCAAAGTGTGATGATAAAGAGTAGTATTAACAGGCTACAACTAGAAAATAGCACAAAATGTAAACTCGCAAAAATTCACTCAAACTGTTACATTCTACTATCAACCATTTTCACAACGATGTACTGTGATTATTCCAAATGAGTCCAATTCAAACAAAAGTGGTTAATACGTCCCTGTCTAAACCACTTCCAGCAAAGAAAAACACGTTAACTTGTCTAACTTCCTAATAACTGAAGCACTTTTATAATGTATCCCTCTCCGACTAATGTATTTCCATCAACATATCCCGCTTTCAATTTCGTCAGAGCCCATTTGCCTCCTTACTTTTTCTCTTCACTATTGACCAAGAGTCAACTGGTAATACCTTATCAACCCATGTTATTTTCTTTTGGACCAAGAAAGGATGGAAAACTCAAGCAGTGTTGGATGCATCCCCAAAGGGATGCCTACCAACCAAATCTGTCTTAGATGCGCCTCAACCAACCTGTGAATCACTACCCTAGCATACATCAAATGGGCGGTGGTCCCTCACAAACTCTACTCTGATCACTTTTTATCTCTCATGCGATATCAAGGTCTTTCCTCTCCCCAATTATATCCTCCACTACGCCACCTCAATCATCCATTTTAACTTTCTCCTCAAAATTATTTCCACCATGTTCTCACTCTACACCACCTTCTCCAGGCTTTTCTCCAACTTCTTTAGCACTTCTCCGTTCTTCCGGCAGCTAAACACATGCCCCACATCATCCTCCGCTTCGCACCTCTCGCACACTCCAGTCCACTCCTCCACTCCATTTCCCTCTCTTTCTTCTTCCCTCTTCTCACATCCGTCTCTACATACCTGGTATGTAAACTTAAGCTCTCCTTATCCTTCAGCACCCTCAAACCAGTCTTTGCCCCAGCAATTCATGACATGTCACAATATCAATTGACAACCCCCCATCACCCACTCACGGAGATGGGCAGTAGTCCATCATTCAGCACCGCCAATCCGTTGGATCTTTCTGCAGGATCTTTCCTCTCCTGTCCGTTTTCTCACTTCCTCCCCGCACAGTATTCTTGTCATTGAAGTCTTCTGATAGCATCCTCCCTATGATTCTTCATTTCCGTTTTGACACCCACAGATTGTCCTCCAACCCTGTTACGTTCCTCTCTTATTCTTTATACTTATAAACACACTGTACACTACCATGGCTCCCATTCAGACTACCACTCATCCGTTTTACATCCTTCCTTCATCTTACCCAGTCCATTTTCCACCACGCTCATTCCTGCCGCTCCTTTATCGTCCAGAATCCATACTCGCTTCTCCACATACATTGACATGTATGTAAATGTGAAAATTGTTACCTAGATCAATTATTGATGTCATACTGTTTTCCACAGAAACAAATCTACCCTGAAGGGGTTGCTTCAAATTACCTACTCATTCTACAGTAGGTAAGGCTGACTGGAAATGTTTGACCTGATGGAATGGAAAGGCATAACAAAGACGAAGTAGATCACTGGGACTTTGTAGCTGAGAAGTCAGACCAAAAAGTGCAAGTAAACTACTTCTTTCGCGAAAAATTTAAAACCGGCTCTTCTGCTTAGTCCGATGTGTGAGTGGGATAATCCAAAAATGTGAGGGTTTCCGACTAAGCGTTTGCTCCAGGCTTCCAAATGTCGTGGGGTGGGCCAAAATACTCAGTTTTTATTACACTTGGCTTGAAGTATGACTCCGAAATACATTTATTTGAGTCAAAAATATATAAAGCATTACTTTGGCTTAAAATTCATTTTTTGTTCCATATTTTATATTGGAGAAAATCTCAGAACTGCCTAACATCGGTGTAATGAGTATAATTTCCAGGCTTCTAGGGTCTGTCCAGACTGAAATAATTTCTCAAAGCTACTGTGTTAGTCAAACACGTCACAACTTTGAGTTGAACATACTTAGGTTTAAATGTTATGTAGATTTGAACAAATTAAATTGTTTTATTCCATGGTTTAGTATGGGTCTTCGTCAAGTGAAAGCCTCATCCATTCAACTTTTGGAATAATTTCCGTTGTCCGCAATAAAACAAAATTCTCGATTATTATGGTTCACCTATCAACAACAATTGCTGGAATCCAATTATTGGATTTCAGCAATGTTATTCAATACAATTATAAATGAGTGGATTGTATTGATAGGAAATGATAATAATTTGAAGTAATGAATACGAATAATAAGTAAGTAAGTTAAATTAATGAAAAAAGAATAATACTAACCCTAACCCTCTTGAGGAGTTTGTCGATATGTGACTGCGTCCAGATGAAGAAATCTCCCAAGATTTTTTTATGTTTATCTGTCAAAAATATCTTATTCCGATTCTAGGTTTTCTATTAACCCCATTAGTCTTCGAATACCTTTACATTGTCAGCTTCGGTACCTCTTCTGAAGTGAAATGTTCAACAAACAAATTTTCGTTGGAAGTACCTGCCTACGGAACGTTTGTTGTTCAGATGCCATTCTTGAAAAAACAGAAGCGGGTAAACATACAACACGGCTCTTCCGACTGCGCATGACTCAAGACTTTGCCAAATTTAGTAGTAACATAACAATATTGAAATAAATATGTGAATATCAGAAATATAAAACTAAAAAAATACAAGAAAACCTAGACGCAAACCCGGTTAATCAAAGTGTAACTATGTATAGAAATATCAGAAATTAAGAAATAAAAAACTAAAATAATGCCCAGCACCTAACCGGGTTTCGAACCTACGACCTCTGAGTTGTAAGCTCGATACCAACTGCGCTAATTAGCTCACATTCAGTCACATCGAATAGAAGGTTAAAGGCTACTTGGTCACATGCGCACCTCAACTACTAAATTTGACGTGGTGGGTGGAATATGTAGTTTTAACTACGTTTTCACATCTTGAGCAAGTCTTTAGTCATGCGCAGTTGAAAGAGCCGTGTTGTATGTTTATCCGCTCCTGAAAAAACGAACAGCTGCTATGGTGGATGTAATAACGTATTCTAGGTATAGACTAATTTTTATGTGTCATATACAATGCTTTCTTTGATGAGATATCCAGATCGAGTTTCTTTTCATTGTTCCAGGACGGATAACCAATTTTCAGATAAAGCGTCCTTTATCACTTAGTTTGACAAATGATAGGATCTATTTTTTCTCCGCTTCCTGAAAATGGTTGAATAACACTCAGTCGTTTTCATAGGTATGTCGATGTTTTAACCAGTTACTTCGATTTTCTCCATAAATAACTGTATTTTTAGAGTGTAGCACGCTTAACTTCCTTTAATGTAACAAAAATAGGTGGTAAGATCAAACAATATTTATTCAGCTTTCTCCTTTCTAACAAAAAACATAAAAGAACGGCTAACCGTCCTCCAGAATGGTGCACGAGAGCTGGAAATAAAACAGTATGTAAATGTGGCAAGTGATATTTCGCGATTTGGCGAAAAAAAAAGATGAATTTGAAGAGAATAAAAGTAGAATAAAACTAGCTTCCAAATATTATATCACAATAATCAATATTGCTCATTGTACTGGGTGTTCGATTGCGAGAGGTGAGCGACTTTATCTAAAGAGGTATTTTACTGCAATTTCCAGAAAAAAAATCGACCAATTGTCAGTTTCTGATAATCAAAAAGATGATACATATAAAAAAAAATATAGTGAACGATAAACAAGATATCAAAAACTTGAGTAAAATTTATCATAATTCCATAAAATAACAAATAAGATACTAATAACCACGCAATTTTTCGTCTATTATTAAAATATCGTAAATTCAATTTTTAAGTACCTGAGTACCTACTTGTATCATTTTGATTGAACTTCCATATGCTTAAGCTAGATCATCAAATTCTGAAGTAACAATTGTGAACATTTTACTGCATAATGACACTTCATTCCAATAAATATTTTAAAAAAGCAGAAAATCAAATAATAATCATAATTAATGGTTGGAGTGAATATAATAATAATATATGCCTATACAAGGTGTTTTTGAATGACACCTACAACGTTTGCATATAGATACCTCTCGTAAAATTGGACTAAATGATATGAGGACTAAGAGGTCCAGCTTATTAACGGGGTGCTAGAGTTATGAGAAATTAAATGGTTTAATAGAATAACTTTGAGATGGATGGTAAAATTGATTTGACATTTGGCATGTTGTTTTTGGAAGGGAAAGGGCATATTTCGATGGAAAAACATATTTCAAATCTTGATCGAGTGGTTTACATTTGGAATGATATTTTACCTTTCACCTCCCATTTTTCACGCCACTGCCAATATAAGGTATGCTTATTTAATTTTGTGCTCCTCAATGGTTTTCACTAGAAAAACGAATGCGCTTTACAAATAAAAAAATTGTAGTTTTCAAGATATTTAATGTGTTCATGAAGCCTGTAAGATCACTTTTTAATGATTGAATAAAAAATATTTAAGACATTGGATAAAGACTGTTGCAAATACTTGTCCAAACTTGTGATTCTTTTAACAAAAGGATGAATAAGATTGAAAAATAAAATAATTATAATATCCCATTCAAACATAATTTTCCACTAAATAGCCAACAAATTACAAGATATGATATATTATTAAACTCTGTAATTAACTTATTTTTTATTGTCATCCATTATTTTGTGGAAAAAATCAGAAGTTTGTACAAGTATTTCCAACAATCTTCTCACAAAGTCTTAGATGCATTGTTGTTTCACAAATCAGTTCCTGTTACATATTCTCATCATAAGTGGTTTGGTAGTTATTGAAAGAATAAATAAAAACTTTTTTCCATGTAATTATCAAAAAGTGATCCCACAGACTCCATGGAAACATTAAATATCTTGGAAACAACAAGTTTTTTCTTAAATGTAAAGGTTATGCCTTTCCCACGTGAAAACAATTGGGAAATACAAAATACAATGAAGATAGCTTCAAATGCCCGTGGCGTAGAAAATGGAAGGGGAAAGGTAACATATTTCACCCAAATGTACTACTGGATCAAGAATTGGAATATGTTTTTCCGCAAATCGCTAGGAAATTTTGACATTCCTGTCAAAATTTCTTGAAGAAAAAGTCAGGACTTTCTTACTGTAAGGAAATGATATTTCCGTACAGTTGTTAGTGTTCTACATAAATGATTAAAAACACATTGCTTATAAGGAATTAATTTATATTTTGAAAACATCAAGTCATTGCTGAATACATTTTTAAGATCAATTTGTTATATTTACAGTAATTTGACAGTTAGTACAATTATTGAACATTGGAGGAACACTCTTAGAACTATGAGAAACATTTTGGACAACATGCAGGGTGGTAGGGTCATTTTGTTGAATATTTTGTACTGTGAAAATTTTATTTGCCACCTCAACCTTATTGTTAAGCGATTCTTCGATATATCCTTCAGCAACGTTTGATGACTTCCATCCGCCATGCCTCTTTAAACTAGTTATGTCGGCACCAGAGTCAACCAATATTGTTGCAGAAGACCGACGAAAGCAGTGACCAGTATATTCTGTCGGATTTACCAAGTTCAAATAAGTAGCAACTATTTTGGGCATTTTTCTAAATTGATGAATTCCTACCACTTGTCTACAACCCTTTCCGCTTTGATATTTAAAGAAAAATCGGTCACTGTTCATATTTTCTGGTCTTAACGAAACATACTTTCGATAAACATTCAAGTAGATCTGATTAATTACAAATGATCTTGGTTTGTTGGTTTTCGAATCAGGTATGCTGATTAAAAGCTTAGATTCTAAGTCTTCTATATCGTGTACAGTCATTCGGACTAACTCATCCATTCTACAGGCCCCAGAAATACCAAATATTACAGCCACCTAAAAAATAAATAAAGCTATAATCTAAATATAAATTAAAACCTTGTAAATTACCTTAATCATTAAATTTTCTTTATCTGGAGCTTCCTGGATAAATTTTTCAATTTCTTCCTTCGTTAAAATCTTAGATTTCTTTGCCCTATAACCTTGAGCTTGCCGTTTCAATAAAGAACGAAGTTTTGAGTATGTAGATATATCTACATTGTGTTTAAGTGCAAGGATTGACTTCAGCATTGAATAATTGGCCCATAATGTTGAAGATTTCATCTTTAAGCAAAGGTCTAGGAAGTATGCCATTACAACATTTTCTGAGGAAGAACTCGTATTTTTACTCATGCGATAATCCATAAAACGTCTGTATGCATTTTCGTACTTTTCTCTTGATTTCTTTGGCAATAATTCTAATGAAGCAGTATTCACTGCCTCAACCAGCTCTGGAGGAGTCCCAGGAATGGAAATTTCATCATCACTTATCATTTTACTTTCGAGAACACCAGCAATGAAATTTATAAGCGTCAAGTTTGACAATTCAACCTCAATACGTTTCCATAGTAACCCAAGTAATTTTATTAGGAATTTCAAAGCACCATTTATTTGGGAATAAAATTATCGCGTTTTTTTTTTTAAATCAATCAATATCTGTCGAATTTTAAACGATTTGCGGAAAAATAGTATGTTTACCTCGTAGGAAAAGCCACATTCCTGGACTCTATGTTGCTATAGCAATCTTCACAGTCGTCCAGGAATGTTAAGCTTTTCCTACCCGGTAAACAATGTACTATTTTTCAAGACCGACCAGAAAGTATACACATTCTGAACAATTTTTCGTCCAGAGAATAACGTTATGCCGATCAAGACCGGAAAATGGACGTCAGGGAGCGGAAAAAGCTTTTTTTCAAGACCGACCAGAAAATATACACTTTCTGGCCAACTTTTCGTCCTGAAAATAACGTTTTGCTGATCAAGACCGGAAAATGGACGCCACGGACCGGAAAAAGCTTTTTCGTGCAACCGGACGCAAAACAAGCATTTTGCAGCCGCAACAGAGGCCGCAAAATGATATTTTGCGGCCGTTACCCAGAGAATGATATTTTGCGGCCGTTACCCAGAGTGACGGCCGATAAAAAATCTTACGGCCGTTCCCATAGTGACTGCCGGCAAACTGAACGCCACTACAGCACTTGACATTTCTGAAATATGACAATAACAATGTATTTCGAACCAAAAACTAACTGTCTTTCCTAAAGAGACATAATGTTTATTGAAATTATGTAATTTTCATAGTTGCACGAAAAATATTGTGTATACTATGGCCGCGAAATGTTTTCGCGACCTCGAGATTATCTTGCCTCGGCCGGAGCGGCCTCGGCGATAATCTCTCTCTCGGAACGCGAAAAAGCATTTTGCGGCCTTAGTATACAAATAACTATTGCCGGTCCCTGACGTCCATTTTGTTTTCAATTTTCCAATCGCTCTTTTATAATACAATCTACCTTGACTTCGTTACTATGGTAACAACGCTTCGATATATTGTCGAGTGATGACAGTTCGCTGATTTTTAATTTGTCGTTTATGTCAAACTTATTATTTTATCTGGTTTTAGTTTTGTTAATCACTTTGTTATAAAAAGTAAAATAAATAATTGAATGTATATCGAAGTGTCCGTCTTAAAAAATAGTAATTCACGTTACAAGACCAGAAAGTAGTGTTTTTTAGGTCGAGACAAGCAGATTCCAGGGCGAGCCGTAGGCGAGTAAAAGGTAAAAGCTTTCCGGTCTTGTAACGTAAATTACTATTTCCATCAAAATATGCCCTCCACATTTAAAAACAACCTGCCAAATGTCAAATCAATGTATACATCCATCCTAAAGTTATCACATTGAAACCTTTAGTTTTTCATAACTTCAACACCCCGTATTTCGAAGAGTAAATGAGCTGGACCCCTTAATCCTTGTATCATTTCGTCCAATTTTACAAGAGGAGAATCTTTCTTCATACACAGAGAAAGCAGCCACAAACACAAACTATTATACTCACTAAGGTGAACTCTTTTATACATTACCAAGCTTTCGGAAAACTATGCTTCCATTTCCAAGACTAGAATATTGCAATAGATGGAAATAGATGAAAAATTGGAGTCAATTACAAACTATCCACCCACTTGTGAGATTATAAATTCAAACCAAAGTGACACAAAAATACATAGGAACAATCCATTTTTGAATAATTCTAAAATTAATTCAATGAATTCATTATGTTAACTAAAATATACCTATTTTACCTCAAAGTGAGTTTTAAAATCCATCATTAACTTTGAAAACTGACATTTCATTGAAATAGTGGTATTTCGACTGAAGGTCTTGAATAATTTTTTGTTAACGAGGGGTGATCAAAAATTTCTATTTATGTCTATAATAATATGTGAAATTATAATTTTTTGTGCTGATTGAGAATATTTATATTATAAGGAGAAAATTTCCATTCATAAATAACAAAAAGATAATGACTATCACAGTGATATAACCATTATAATGTTGACAGTCACCACCTGTCATTTCAAAATTTATTGTGAAATGACCGAATAAATCAGTAGTCTAGGAACACTCCAAAACCTTTCACATCAAGTATTCCCGAACTATTATTATCACTGTCTTGGAAAGAATAAAAATCCCCGTAGTGATTCAAACGATTTCCACTTTGTCCAATTTATTGTTGTAATTTAATAAAGAGAAAATACTTCAACCTCTCACGTTGAGGACTGGATGGAAATCGCTTGCATCTCCACCAAGCAGCTCTTGTTTAAGTATTCTTGAAAATGTTACTTACAAAAAAATAATGTTTGTTTCGTCAGAAAACGACAAATCCTTTACTACTCGGTATTTCTGAACTCAAAACACTGATCCAAAGAACGATCATCTTCATTATTTGATTGGACATTTTTATAATGTATTGAATATTTGTAAATTCCAGTGAATTATTCAACGTCAGACTTTTTTGTTCAGGTCCAGGTCCAGGTGAGTATTTAATTGATTTTTATTTTCCGCATACATCCTTCTATTGCAATATTTAAGCCTTGAAAATAGAAGCAAAGTTTTCCGAACACTTGGTAATGTATAAATAAGTTAACTTAAGTAAGTAATAATAGTTTGTGTTTTTGGCTGCTTTCCCCGTGAATGAAGAAAACATTTTTCTCTACAAACGTCAAAAAATGACAAGGTGTGTGGCACTTTTCATTCTAACGCAGCCATGACACCATGCGCATGTGAGTTAATAAGACCTTTGTATTTCAATCTTTGAAAAAATTAAGCGAAGCTCCGAATGATTATTTATTCCCAAATAAATAAAAATTGAATTTTTTTGAAATAATAATAGAATTTTGCAATAACTTTTAACAGTTTTTGGAACTTTAGTTCTTTACGTCAGGTTAGGTTTGAGCGACCGGGGGTCGCGACGCAAAAGATCTGACCATTACGTTACGTTATGTTACGTTGCTTCGTTATGTGCCTAGCTTTCGTGCGTGTGCCCTCTCCTGAGTCTCTCTCGTTTACGAAGCAGCGATTTATATGCTTCGGCCGGGAATCGAACCCGGCCGCCCGCGTAGCAGGCGAGCATTCTACCACTGAACCACCGATGCTACATTAAAATTCTATGCAAAGCTGGTATTCGCCGTGCTGGTGATTAACTTGAATTTGTTCGGATGAATTTTTACTATTATTTCCATAATTTTTTTTGCCCGATTGATCTTTTTTGTTCATTGACAGCATCGGTTGTCAGGACGGTAGGTTGTGTTTACTGGTTTCTAAGTTTAACACGTCGGTAAGAGATTAACTTACCGTTCAGACGTCGAAAAGTAATTTCACCAAAATGCGAAATATATTTTAAACTGATCGAGAAGTATGAATGTCACTTTTGACATTTCGTTTATTTCGAAGAAATTTCAATTATTTTATTCGGAATTTATTTCGATACGATCGCGCAAAAAATGGTATAAGCATCTCGAACGTTAAGGCTAATCACAACGTTTGCATGAAGATTCCTCTCGTAAAATTGGACAAAATGATATGAGGATTAAGGGGTCTAGCACATTTACTCTTCGAAATACAGGTTGGTGAAATTTTGAAAACTTGAATGTTTTAATTCGATAACTTTAAAATGGAGGGATACATTGATTTGACATTTGGCAGGTTGTTTTTCAATATAAAAGGGCATATTTTAATAGAAATAGTAGTTTTTGCAACTAGTGTGGATATGATGGCCATATGGACAATCCACACGAGTCGAACAGCATATTTTTTTTACGACCCACTCAAGAAAAAACCCAGAGAATAAAAATTTCTATAAACTGTAATATAACTTCAAATTAAAAATTTAACGATTCAATTTTATGTTCTCACTAATATTTTTGTGGTAAACGTAGAGTTCTTGAATGTCCAATTTGTATAATGCTACGGTTTCCCTTTTTAAATATACGATGCTGTGAGAGTCTGGTTTGCTTACTACTCGACCACCGAGGAATATGCAAATTGTTCATCTATAACGTCAGATGTATTACATAATTTTTGCTTAAAGGGAACTAAAGTTCCTACCGTGTGTCCCGCGACACGTTCTACCTTTTTATTTACAATATTAACAATAATTGACAACCAGTACACGAACCAATATTTATTACTCCTAAAACATATAATTCAGGTTCAGCTTGGGATATTGGGGTTTTGGGGGCTGGAACACCATTAATTTTTGAGATAGAGGTGATACCATGAGTGATCCTGGAACTTCACAATCTAAAATTTTTTCTGTTGATTGAATCTTTGATCTCTTTGTAGAAAAAGTATTGTTCGCATCTCGTGCGCGAACTACTTTGGTGGTCTCGAATAATTCAACCCTCGATCACCAAAGTAGTATGTTGCGAAGTAGATACAAAAATAACTATTTATGTAAAAAGACTTTTCCTGGTTTTACTTCACATACCCACTTATACATATATACACGGTGTCCCAAGATTTTTTCCACATGCAGTAACTCAGAAATTAACGAAATTGAGAGGGTTATCTTTTTAGGACCTACAGCAGTTTCATCCGAGGTGTACAGGGTATCTGTGTCGTCATCATAGAAGCAGGGACGTCATTGCAATGAAAAAAGTTCAATGAAAGGGAGGGATGGAACTTAGTTCAAATGAAAGAGCTTTCCATTCCAAATTTAACAGTGTATCACGGTGAGGGTACTCAAGTGGATAACTACACCAAATTTTCAGTTTAATGTTTATTTGCAACAAGCTTGTAAGAGCCTTACGCAGTATACATGTACTACTTAGACGATTCGATGCTTGTGTTGTTGCAGACTGAGGCTATTTTCAACACATTTTATGAAATCACTGAAAAATAGAGATGTTTTGGTTATTGTTGCAAATAAACATTAACATTATCCACTTGAGTACCCTCACTGTGATACACTGTTGAATTAGAAATAAAAAACTCTTTTTCATTCATTCATGTTTTTCATTGCAATGACGTCCCTACTTCTATGATGACGTCACAGATACCCAGTATACCTAGGATAAAATTATGTAGGTCCCAAAAAAGTGACCCAATTTTCAAATGAACCTATTCGTTAATTCCTGAGTTACATAATGTGAAAAAAATCTTGAACACCCTGTATAATATATGGTTTTTAATTATAGGTATACATATATTCAGAAACATCAGGAAATTTTTTTATACAAAATTTTTTTACTGGTATATTGAAACTGTCACATTGTTTTTTTTATTGGAGTTAATTCATGGGCGTACGTACAAAATATGTTTTGAAATAAGGAAATTAATCTTGTCTTATCAAGGTCAAGCAATCGGTAAATATTTCTTACAAAAATCCTAGTATAAAACCGATGGTGACATCATATAAAAAAAATAGGTAGTATAATTTGGATATGTTTGGACACGCAAATGTTTTTCAGTAGGTAACTTAAAACGATGGAAGAACTGTTTTTTTCATATAACGTGAAAAGTACTGGAGTAATATCAAATGAATGTGTAAAAAATATGTAGGTTATTTGAATACAAACAAAATGGTGCAAAACTGCAACACTGCAAAACTGTGAACTGTAGTATACAAATTAAAATTGATGGGAGTGATCAGTGACTAGGTAGTTGCTGGCTATAGCATCCTTTTGTTCTTGACTAGCAGGCGCCGGCTGTAGAGGCACCCCATTATATCATTCTATTAAAGTAATATTAACCCAACGTCATTTGTTAATTGTTGTGGTTATTTGTTCACCTCATAGCTCACTATTTTTCAAAAAGTACCCTTCACTGCTGTGGGGAAAGCACTTGAACCTACTTGGTTAGTTCAATACCACGTAACCTCCAATTGCCCGAACCCCTTAAAAGCGTAGAAGACAACGGTTAGCGGTGTTATTTGTTAATTTATTCATTCACTCATCTATTCATTTATTCAGTTATTTTTTCATTCATTCAACTATTTATTCATTTATTCACAGTATCCTACGGGATATGCCCAATTTACGATAGTAGTAGTTAGATGAATAGTATACGATAAATTACTAGAAATTATCACAATATATCACAATATCTTATTGACAATTGGTATTGGATGAAATCGCAGTGAGTCCAGTTCAACTAGTAAAATATTGTAATTGATTCCATCAAACGCCTTGGAGAAGTCAGTGTAGACTAGACTCCGTTTCACATAAGAAGAGCCCACTAGATGTCTAGAAGTTGCATACGACTGCAACTAGACTTCTAGTGGGTTCTTCTTGTGTGGAGCGGAGTCTACATCTACCTGACTTCAGGAGCCGATAAATATCATACCAAATACCGATGTTGCCAGCCCTGTTGTTTTTTCCCCGCATGTTGAGGTGCGCATGCGTTTATACAGCCTTCAACCTTCTATTCGATGTTACTGAATGTAAACTGATTAGAACAGTCAATAGGATCCTGGGATTACAACTCAGAGGTCGTAGGTTCGAAGCCCGGTCTGGACCTGGGTTTTTTTTTGTTTTTTTCTTAGCTTTTCATTTCTTATTCTCTGATAGTTTTATACATAGAGTTGAAATAATACCCTTCTTGGTGTGCGTCATCGATTGTTAATGTCCTTCTAACACATTACGTAGAAAGAAATGGAAAAAAAAATGCAGGTCTGTGATTAATCCTAATCAAAATATCACAATAATGAACCGTTTAAATGTGTTGCAAACTTTAACCCTAATCTTTGACTTACGAAAATTTGATTGGTTGATTCTTGGATTACGCACAAGCGCAACCTAGCAATCGAGAGTTCAAAATACTATGAAGGTGTTAATTTCGTAGCGGCAATGTGTCTTACGTCTTTTTCTACTGTCAAACTGACAGTTCCCGTCAGGTCTGTTCTTTTGTTGTTTTCGGTCAATTATTATTTATGAAAAGTGAATATTAATCTTATTGTTATATTTATTTAAATAATACAAAAATATGCCTAGATACACGGAAAAATATCAGCATTTTGAAAGTTCTCAAGTATCTTCAGTTAGAAGAATTTTTCGAATTTGGCTGATACAATCCTGATGGTTTTATTTATAAAATTTGAGATCAAAGTAGCAAGTAAATAAACGACATACCGAAAGCTGGATATACGTCACAATCGATGACGCACACCAAAAAAGGTATTATTTCAACCATAGTTACACTTTGGTCAACCAGGTTTGGGCCTGGATTTTCTTGTTTTTTTTTAGGTTTTCTATTTCTTATTTTCTGATATTTTTATATATAGTTACACTTTGATCAACCGGGTTTGGGCCTGAGTTTCCTTGTTTTTTTTGAGTTTTCTATTTCTTATTGTCTGATATTTTTTCACATACTTACACTTCGATCAACCGGGTTTGGACGTGGGTTTTTCTTTTTTTTTTTTAGTTTTTTTTTTCTCATTTTATGATATTTTTATACATAGTAACACTTTGATTTGTGTCAGTTGGCCGGGAAGCGATAAATCTCAATTTTCCCTTCTATTTTCTTAAAAAAATATTTACATGTGCTTATAAGTTAAATAAGTAACGAAGAGCATGAAATATTTAAAAGAACAGAATTAATACACAAACACTTAACCTCATTTCATTTTCCACATTGGTTAAATGTCACTTTCTTGAAATTTGGCAACGTCGGTATTTGGTATATTTATCCACACCTCCTGACTTCTTCCATCCAATGCCTCTACAATACATTGCGTTTTGCAGAATAAATTAGTGATAGTTGACCTACCCGACATAAACCATGTTGGAGACGTATTCATGTATTGCCATTTCAAGCACCTTAGATAAGTTATTCAGAATGGTTATTGGCCTATAGTTTATATTATTCCTATTATCTTCTTTGAAAATAGGAGATATATATGAGGCCTTCGATTTACCTGGAAAATTGGAATTTTTCGAAATCAGGTTGAAAATAATAATTGTTAATTGCTGAGCCAAAGCTTGGCGGCAATCTTTAATCAAGAAGGCAGGTATACCGTCTATTCCAGTAGTGATTTTTGGTTTCAATTTTTTTTAAGCACCCATAACTTCTTTCTCAGAGACACTAGTAATATTTATATCATCATAAATAATTAGTTTTATCAATATGACAATTATCACCATAAAAATCGTATAGTTACTAGAGAAAATCGGGTGGGAAGTTGTTTTTACATTAATAGGGAAATCAATTTTATTGTCAGGTTAGGTTAGGTTATGTTTATGGTGAGTGGTCTATGAGGCCCTCCACTGCGACTCGCAAGAGTCTATTGTGGCTCACACCTATTCAGGTTTCACCAAACAAATTCAACTTTTTAACAAAACCGATTGTTTTATTTGGTGAATTATATTTCAGGACCGAGGGCGAGAGAGAGACCCTGCCAAACATCAGATACCAGATTCGAGCCACGGCGGGGCAGGCACAAATTATATGCTCTGCTGTTTCATCATCTTCCAGACAAAGACAGCAAGTCGGATCTTCCGACAGTCCAAATTTTTGCATATGAGAGGCCTGTTAGAAGGCCTGTTAGACAACGTAAGTCATGCCTGCTATGATCTAACATTTCTTTGGAGACATACTTCGAAGGATGTACAAAATCCTTTGAATGAACCAATCCTGGTAAATTATGTCAGAAGTCTGAAGCTCTTCCTGCTGTCCAGGTATTTGGTGTTTTTGTCTGGCAAAACTTATTGCGATGCCAATTGTAGGTTCTAGTCCGATAGAAACACGTGCGACACCCTCCCTTGCAAGAAAATCTGCCTTCTCGTTTCCTTCCATGCCAGTATCGCCAGGGATCCAGACCAGCAATACTTCATTGAGTTCTCCTATTGAGGAGAGTCTTTTTTGGCAGTCTAAAACCCATTTTGACGTTACACGGCGAGAGCTGAGTGCTTTTAAAGCCGCTTGGCTGTCCGAGGAAATTTTTATTGTTCTATGTATGAGATTGGCTTGCTCCACTCTCTCTACACATGAAACAATGGCGTTAATTTCCGCCTGAAATACGGTTGCATAGGATCCTGGAGAGGTTGAAATTTCTGTCCTAGGTATGCGCCCGTATACACCTGCACCAGAGCCTGAGGGTGTTTTTGAGCCGTCTGTGTACCAACAGCTGTCTGCTCTTGATAGTTCATCCTCACGGAGGACACATTCATCTCTATTTGGAATTAGGACGGTGTAAGGCAGGTCATAGTTTACTGTTGGAAGCATTATGTCAGAGGTCATTCCCAGAATACTGTGACTTTCACTGTCCGCTAGTATTCTGCTTCGTTCTGCATAAGCCTGATTTGTGCATTTAGAAATATGTACAATTCTGTATGCCGTCCATCTAGCCTCTCTTTCCAAAAATATATGGAGAGGAGGTAGGTCCAGGAGGATTTCTATGGCTGCTGACGGTGTGGAGCTGATAGCACCAGTAATTGCCAGACAAGCCTGTCTCTGTAAACCAGAGAGCTTTGTTTGGGCCGTTCGCTATAAAGCTTTTGGTCACCAGGCAATAGCTCCATATGTGATCATTGGTCTAACGATCATCACATATGTCCAATAGATTTGTTGGGGTCCCATCTTTTTCCAGATCCTGCGACATGTCCACAAAAATAGTCTGGCCTTTCTCCAAGTGAGCGTTCCAAGTAAGTTTCTTATCTAGGATAATCCCCAAATATTTCACTTCCGCTGCAAATGGAATAACCTCACCATTGTAGGAAAGTGGTTGAAGATCCTCTAACTTTTTTTTCCAGTGAAGGGAACTATTACAGTTTTGCCAGGGTTAACAGACATCTGTTCCCTCTGACACCAACTGTGGACCTCGTCCAACGTCTTTTGGAGGATATTATATGCTACCCTTCCTGACTTGGTCCTTGCCAAGATGACAAGGTCGTCTGCATACGCTTGCAGTTCTATCCCTTCTCTTTTGAGATCGCTAAGCAAGTTATCCATCAAGAGTCCACAGTAGGGGAGATAGTACTCCGCCTTGTGGGCATCCCCTGGAATCCTTAAAGCTGATGGTCTCGCCCTGAAGAGATGTAGTGGCTGTCCTATTTGTGAGCATGGCATATATCCAACCAGTAATGGTTGGTTTGATGCCCTTTTCAGTCAAAGCTGAACCAATGGAGGTCAGTAGCTCATTGTTAAATACTCCTTCAATGTTAAGAAATATGGACACCGCAATCTCTTTGTTGTTAGGGGATTGTGTGATTTTCTCAACAAGGTTGTGTAACGCTAAATCTGTTGATTTGCCAGTTTGATAAGCATATTGGTGGATGCTCAGGGGGAAATTATATAAAGCTACCCACCTGATGTAGCAATCCAGTGCTTTAAGTCCTTTAAGAAGGTAATGTTGTAATTTTTTCTTGTGGGGTGGATGCAAGCAAGTAAACAAAACTGATGATTCAATCAGATGTAATATGTATTACAACGTTAAACATAAATATGTATATACAATATGATGAAGTATGAAAGGCGCCTAAAACAAAGTATCGAGTATAATTCTCCGGACACCCTAATGAAATACATGACATACCTTTCCTAGTATAAGCAATACCGACTAACTATTAAATGTTCATAACTGACTAATTCTTCTATCCAATACGACAGACCAGACAGAATAAAAGAATCTAAAGGAAATTGTATTGTCTGACATTTAATTTTAGTATGGCATTGACACAAGATTTTAAAACAAATTAAGTTGGCCGAAAGCATTTCGCCTTAAGCCAGATATGCTACATAAAAATAATTAAACTTCAACACTCCTCCTTAATTATTTTGCCCTTCAGATTATCAAATATTTTTTTATTCAAGGGCTTAGTCAATATGTCGGCTAGTTGACTTGCACTGTTAACATGTTGCAAATCTATTGTCTTACCAATATGTTGTTGTATAAATTTCCTGGGGATCTCAATATGTTTTTTGCCCTTCATTATTTTTCCTTCATGAGTATTTTGTAACATTTGTATGGCGGATTGATTATCAACATACACGACCCGATTTATCGTCAAACCCTTCAGGCTGATACATGTAAATAGTTTCTTTCAAGTCACCATGCAAGAAAGCAGTTTTCACATCGAAAGTAATCAATTTCATTTTGTTTGAAGCTGCTATGCTAAGTATCAATCTGACTGAAACATGACGTGCAACAGGACTAAACGTTTCAGAGTAGTCGATTCCTTCTCTTTGTTCAAAGCCTCTGACAACAAGTCTTGCCTTAAACTTTTCATCATGCTTCTTTCGTAAAACCCAACGACATGTCAATGGTTTTACAGCTTCTGGCTGTTTAACCAAGTCCCAAGTTTTCAATTCACTTATTGATTCAAATTCATCTGTCATAGCTCTATTCCAGTTTTCTTCTTTCAATGCATCCATTACGGTGATATCTTCAATTTCTCCAATCATGGCTGTGTTTTGATAGTTTTCTTCATCGAAATGATTTAGTACATAGTCATCAAATCTTTTTGGCAGTCTTATTGTTCTTCTGTCGCGCAATCTTGTCAATCTTTCTTGTTCAATAAATTCATCTTCTGAAACTTCAGACTCGCTTAAATCTTCTAAAACTGCAGGCGATTCTTCCAATGTTTTTTGTTCATTTCCTACAATAGGCATTTCAATTTCAGTGAAATCGTTAATTTCAATTCGTTCATCAAATATAACATTGTCAGAACTAATGACATTACTTTCTTTTGGAATATAAATCCTATAACATGGGAAGTCCAATTCATACCCTACAAATATTCCTTTTTCAGATTTCTTTTCAGTTTTTGCTCTTTTGTGAGCTTCAATTAGAACGTAACAGTCACATCCAAAACTTTTTAACTTCTTAACATTCAGTTTTCTTCCAAACCACATTTCTGCTGGACTTTTGTCCTTCAATGTACTAGTTCCCGTTTGATTTAAGGTAAAAACAGCATAGTTCACAGCTTCACTCCAAAGATTTTCGTCTAAATTTTTCGCATGTATAGCAGACCTAGCAGACTCAACAACAGTTCGCATTTCTCTCTCAACTCGTCCGTTTTGTTCAGGGGTATATGCATTGCTTTTTGTATGAAAAATACCAAGTTCTTCGAAAAGATTTTTTGTAGCAAGATCATTAATTTCAGTTCCATTATCTGACCTTAAGATTTTAATTCTCCTGTCAAATTGGTTTTCAGTCAGTTTCATGAATGATTTTAATTTTGATAAAGCCTCATTTTTGGATTTGAGAAAATAATAAACAGTTCTAAAGTGTGAGTAATCATCTTTAAATAAGAGAAAATATTTAGCTCCTCCTAGAGACCTAATATTCATTTCACATAAATCAACATGCATCAAGTCTAACAGTTTTTCGGCTATTTTTAGATTTCTAGGGTGGGTAATCCTATGTTGCTTTCCATAAACACATCCTGAACATACATAATCATCCCAGTCATCAAAATAAACTAAAATAACCTACGTATTTCAACAGAAAACTTTTCAAGAAAATACCGTCTTGTTATTTGACTTCCAAAGTATACCTGAGGACTGACCAAATTTTCTTCAACTGACAATTGCAAAAAATAATTTTTCCTGACCTCGGAACTTTAGATCTTCTTGCAGTCCTGGTTACTAAACTCTTTCTGGGCCCATAACCGGTTGTAATTTTTTCTTGTGGGGTGGATGCAAGCAAGTAAACAGGACTGATGATTCAATCAGATGTAATATGTATTACAACGTTAAACATAAATATGTATATACAATCTTGATGAAGTATGAAAGGCGCCTAAGACAAAGTATCGAGAATAATTCTCCGGGCACCTAAAATACTCAATAAAATACATGACATACCTTTCCTAGTATAAGCAATACCGACTGACTATTAAATGTTCATAACTGACTAATTCTTCTATTCATTACGACAGACCAGACAGAATAAAAGAAACTAATGAAAATTGTATTCTCTGACATTTATATTTAGTATGGCATTGACACATGATTTTAAAACAAGTTAAGTTGGCCGAAAGCATTTCGCCTTAAGCCAGATATGCTACATAAAAATAATTAAACTTCAACAGGTAAGATGTTAGGCTAATTGGTCTGACCCATTTAGGGTGTGAGTCTGTGCAGCCCACCTCCGGTATATATACCACCCTAGCCGCCAACCAACTGGGTGGTATGTAATTCCACGCGAGACTAGCTTTATACAGTTCAATGAGGATGGGTAAAAGTAATTCCAGCCCATTTTACAGCAGAGCTGGAAATATGCCATCCTCACCGGGAGATTTGGAAGGCTGAAAAGATTTGATTGCCCATTCAACTGCCGGTGCCGGTGCTTGGCAGCCTCCCGATCGATATTTTTTGGCCGCCTTGCGCCCTCAAAGTGCGGAGGTCGATTGTTATCCAGAGTCAAACTTCCAGGAAATTTTTCTCAGGCACCCATAACTTCTTTCTCAGAGACACTAGTAATATTTATATTATCATAAATAGTTAGTTGGATCAATATGAGAATTATCACCATGGAAATCGTATAGTTACTAGAGAAAAACGAGTGTGGGAACTTGTTTTTACATTAATAGGTAAATCAATTGTCAGATAAGTGGGGTGAATATTTTCTGGAAGTAGTATATCGAGTGTTGTCTTCACTTCACACTCGTCAACATTACATAGAACCAAGTCGAGAAGAAGATGGTTGCCGCTTAACACTTCATTGAATTGGTGAAGGTTGTGAAAGCTTTTCAAGTTGATTGGAGACTGTACTCTCCTAGAAGCATTTTGGAATTGAGAGATTTGGTTACTGAATATTAAACTATATTCAAGTTACCAACAACTAATAATTTTTTATCATATGAGGTGTGCAAGGAGGAGATTCTGTCGAAGAGTATGTCTAAATGACTGGAGGGGACCTGAGGAGAAATGTATAAATTCACAATCAATGAGTATTCATTATTGTATTTTAACGTTACTAATGTAAATAGATAATTTGCATTTTTTTTTTTTTTTTTTATATATAGATGTACAGATAGTTTAATTAAAAAGAAGTAAATAAAATAAATAATATTGAATAATAAAAAATATATATATATACTTGAATAATACAGAAAAATATAAGAAAAGAACTATCAAAAGGTGAATAAAATATTGAATGATAATAATAAAAATAAAAATACCAAAATACTTAATTACTAGGCGTGAGGCAGATATGTATGAGATGTCGTACCTGAAATTAAAGAGAAACGGATGAGCAATCAAGTCTACCAAAAGTATTTCTAAATTAAATGTAAGAAAGTAATTAAAAATTGACATTGATAAATAGTTAACACTATTTTCTCTCTCAGTGACATTTAGCCAGAAAACAACAAAATAAACAAAATAAAGAAAATAAAGAATATGGAGAAAATAAATAAAATAAAGTTGATTCATGTCAAGATCTTATTGGTTTAATTTCCATAGCAAAGAACTGACCAAATATTAATTCTCCATTCCGTTGACACTGACCGCAGTGTCCCCATCGATCGATAAACAACAGGGCAACAACACTAAATATAGCAACAGGAATAATAAACAATCATTCCCATGCCAAAGTAGTGTGAAAACTAGCACACTGACCGCAATGTCACTAGCCCGTACAAACCACAGTACGACCCCTGGAAAACTGACCACAGTAATCCAAACACAAACGCATACACTGACCGCAATGTACTACGCCGGAACAAACAATATAATATTACTAATCACTTTATTTTTCATTACACCTCGTAGGTGAAAATATATAAATCAAACAATACAACCCTGTAAGATTTAAAAATAAGGTTGTCTAAGTCAGTGTTAACCAAATTGACTATAAAATATTAATTGATGATAATAGAGTAAATTGGGGTAATATGGCAACATAAAATTCAAATGCCCACATTCTAAGAACCAACGCGCCTAGCTGAAACACGATGGCTGCACGTTAGAGCTTACACAATATATGTATGTGTTCAGAGTCGCTCGATGCCATATTCACACACAGCGAAAGATTAGAAGTAAAAATGCATAGTGATACTCTATTGCCATTTTACCCCATACCATGGGTAATATGGCATCATACGATGAGTAATATGGCAACATGCTATTCTCGTAAGAAATAAAATATTTCATGAAACTGAAAAAAAAACTTTATTTTTACAACATTACATATTATATATTACTGAATCTTATGTCTAATCTTATGTCTGATCTGGAACACAATCTGCACAATATATGTTTGATGGAGTACATATCTCGTGAACCCAATGATTACATTGCACACATTGCAACCAATCACATTTTGGTCCTTTTTTATCAAAATAGTATCCACGGCATTGTGCACAATATTCTGATTCATCGTATTCCAATTCTGATTCACCGCTCTCCATTGTAGGCACTTCTAATTCGCTTTCTGATGAACTAGTATCAGGATTAGCATCACGTCTTTTCTTTTGAGTGAATGTCTTCTTTTTTCCTTTGTTCTCTTTATCGGCCTCATCTTTTTCCATCTTATTTTTTTTACGTTTTAGCTTTGCTGCTTCCTTTTTGTCTTTAATTTCTCTTTTCTTTCGTTTCTCTGCAATTGTTTCTGGGCATGTAAGTAACTGAGCATGCTGCTTTCTCTTCTGACACCCACTTGGACCAGGTATAGCTGGAATAGGTACGATCGCTTCAAATGATACTTCGTTGTTATGAATATTATTGACCTCATCATTAGGATTATCTTCAACATTGTTGTCGGCATCATCAGGAATAACACCATCAGCATTTTGTTCTAAATTATTGTTCCTAGGAATTGTCGCGGGAGTATGCTGGATGAAAGCATGATCGGGAATTATGGTTGCATTAAATGGATGGATTCCGCAGGTTCTGAAACCCGAAACCCCGTTTTGAACCGTAGCTGCTTTACACCATGCATTGTTTAAGAGTGCTGGAAACTGTAGCCTATTCAATTTCCGACCAGGATGATTATGTATCCAGTTATTACAGGCTTGTGACCAATAGGTTTTTAAAGGTTTGAAAAACGATCTGTCTAGTGGCTGAAGCCAGTGTGTCGTATGGCTTGGTAGACACAACATGATGACATCGTTGCTTGCGGCTAAATCTAATAATTCTACATCCGAACAGTGCGACGAATGGCCATCTAAAATGAGCAATACTTTACCTGGCTCTTTTCTGGCAATAAAGTGCTCTCGAAGCCATATTTTAAAAATATCTGTTGTTACATATGCCGATTTTTCATTCATTATAACTTAACCCCCAGGAGGCAAACCATCTTCGAACTCTTGTTTTTTCTTCTTGCCTTTAAAGATACAAACGGGAGGAAGAAAATGACCTTCTGCATTAACACAGGCTATAACTGACAGCGTCTCACCTTTCTCACCACTTGTAACGCAGTTTACGGTTTTGGTGCCTTTAGTGGCAATAACTTTTCCTGGGTTATTGTTAAGTTGTAGCCCTGATTCATCGATATTAAATATTTTTCTCGGGGTGTTCATTAAGTCATTATCTGTTAATGTTTTCTGCAACAGATCAAAATATCGTTCGCATTCATTCTTAGACATGCCTTGCGCTCGCGCTATAGACATTCCTTGAGCTTGGCGAATTGACAATTCAGGATGTCTTTTCATAAACGATACAAACCAGTCATACCCAGCTTGCTTTTTCTCGACATTAAAGGTATTTGAAATATTATTTCGAACCGCAAAAGAAAATGCAATCTTTTTCACATCAACTGATGTAAGTGCAAATCCATGCTTTTCCATAGTTTGGATGTATTTTACCAAACTTGCTTCATGATCTGAAGTTAGACAACTTTTGCGGCCCAATTTTTCTTTGCGGAGGTTTCCAGACCGCATTCTTCTCATCAAAGTACGGGCAGGAACGTTATAAGTACAGCTAATTTGGCGAACAGATCCTCTACCATGTCTAAGATCTTCAATGGCATTGCCAAGATCTTCTTCTGACCATAAAGCTCTAACGTTTTTCCGAACAAAAGTACGAGGCATCTGAAACCAAAAAAAAGCAGGTAAGGGTAAGAGTAATACGCTCGGGGTAATACGCCGCAGTTGAAAAAATGTGACGCATAATACCCCATATTGCATCTTATGACAAATAAAATCAAAACACATATTTATCATACGTTTAACAGAGTGTTCCGCCAAAAAAGAGTAAGGTTATGAATCATTCTTTGACACACTTCTATTAAAATTGACGAAATCTGCTTAAGACTTCCTTCACCACTGTATATAACTTAATATTAGAAACTATTTTACACGGTGCTTACCTTTATATCGACGTCACTCACTAAAAAACTAATGGTTTCGATTTGCGAATGATTCACGCTTGTTTTCTGTCTGACACAAATATGGATGAACGACCATTGTTGCCAAATGTTGACTTGGAACGGAAATATCAAACTGCGGCGTATTACCCAGCGCGGCATATTCCCCCAATTTACTCTATTTAATTTATTCAAAGAAATTACTTGATTGTGAAATAAAACAAAT
>CAJUYG010002556.1:11437-30392 GCA_910591675.1 Galerucella calmariensis | reverse complement strand
AAACAGCTATTGTATAAAGTTAATGGACTACACATTTCGTAGAATACACAATTCCTGGAATGCACAGCTCATGGGAAAACAACTCCCTGAAATGAATTTTCTTGGATTCAGTTCCCGGCTGACTTAGTTCCTACAGTATAAGTTGAAAAAATATTCACTTGGTGAAGTAATTTGTTGAATTAGTGAAGCTTAACCAACGTTTTCGTTTTGTGATTCCATATTCCAACTTTGAACTGATTGTTTTGTATGAATTTGTTGATTCAAATTCTTCAACATTATATTTTTATAGTTTTATGCCCATGCTGGGCGCCAATGAAATATAAGTTATCTCATGACATTGGGCGTTAATATATCGAAAAACATTTGGTTTTCTTCCACAGTTTTGGGTACCAAGCATGTTTCATATAGCACTGACCAGTAGGCTACACTTAATTCATTTTCCTACTTCCGGTCTACTTCACGATGGGGATTTTTGGGAAATCACAAGAATGGCCAGATCTGATGAAAGCAGTACAAACTGCTCTAGCACCCATGATAAAGTTACTCGGTAGTGTCCAGCCAGTTGCTTAAGAAATTGCTTGCAGACCCAAACAGTCTTTGAAGGAATCTGACTATCTGATGTCATAAATATTCTAGCCAAGTTTAGGCGTTTCCTAATGTACTTCTATCGAATATTGTGTGAGTATTTTCCGTGGTTGCTGATATTAGTACCTGTATCTCCTTTCCCTATACCCTAGATCACTTTTGTCTCATCATAATAATTAATGAGGGCACCCCTCGTTTTTGGAGCGATTTTGTTTTTTGCTTACTCACATTGAGGTGAAGTTTGTCGGAATATAAGTATGCCGATCAAAGTGAAACCTCACTAGCATAGACGAACACGTATTTTTAAAAATCTATAACCATGCATTATCGTCCCACTAATTTCAGCCCAATCGAAAACCAGAAAGTGTGTCAAATTTAACTTGCAGGATTCGATCACAGACACTGGAACTGAATAAAAGCTTGTGAGAATCTGATTTTAAGATGCATTTATGTTATCCTATTCAATAAGACGTAAAATGAATATACTAAAATTCTTAAATCCTAAATGTACCTGGAGTAAACGAGGTAATTGAGTTTGGTGACTTGTTGGAAGCAATCCCGTCTTAAATGATCGGATGCAACTACCTGTATGAAATCCGGAGAGAGTTTCCTGCAAACCTCAGACACGGCAACAGCGGCACGGTGTTATTTCATAGCAGTTCGACCAAGTTTGTGTAATCAGTAGAAGGTTCAATTTTATGTGTGAACTGTGTTGACTTACCGCTGCATAGGCTTACATTCCACGAGTGAGTTATGAAGCCGATCAGAAAACGTTTTTAAGACTTAGTACTGGGTGAGATGGGCCCTTTTGTTTTCAATGGATTTGTTTGTTGGTTGGTGGGAGAATAACAGTCTGTAAATTCATGTTTTTCCATTCAAATAAAATATAATACTGTGCCGATGATACGGAGTAGAAAAAACAACGATGAAACAGCAAATATTCTGCGAGCCACCGTTGACCAAAACTATACTTGAACCGGGAGATAGAGGATTAAGCTTCCCCAAACAAAATTTGTGATTTTTTTTCACCATCAGATTAAACAAATATGTACATCACGCCAACACACCATAATATCTATGTTTACCTCTAGGCTACGTTGGTAGCCACACATTGAAATTTCAAAAGAAAACGAGAAGAACTAGTTATTGAATTCAAAGATATTACACTCCATCTTTACATGAAAAAAACCGGTCAAACTAGTGAATTCTGGAACCACTGTGGACTTTAGGCACACATCAAACCTCCTTTGAGTGACAGATGCCTTCCATATTGTTGAATGAGATATTGAGGCTTGTGATGTATCCTTTGGAAGGTCTGTTTATTATGTTTTTCGAAATATGATTGTATTTAAGCTAATTTCTTTTTTATATCTTGTGAAATTTAGCAGCAACCATATAAGTATCAAAAAGAAACCTACTTGGGAACACAAATAAAGCGTTTAGTGTGGATTATTGTTAGAAGACATCTTCATTTGAAATAAGGAAGTTGCCAACACTCATCCAATCGCCATTTATGTTCCCACATTATCAATGGTTAACAGTATATTATGAAGCGGAGCACATAAAGTATATTCTTATTATCCGAATATCATATACTACTTTTTCTTCAAACGTAATTGTATTCGAGAGAAAGTGATAAAAGGAAAAAAAATTCTTAATAAGGATAACAAAATTGAATTGTCCACTAATTTCACTGTATATTCCCTTTTGGGTATCGATATCATACGTACTTGTTTGGCATCTATCAAAACAAATATTGCAAATAATGTGTTTTTCAACGGTCGGGAGTAGGAATCAGGTTCTATGACATTAAAATTAGAACATAAGTAGTCGATTATTCCCAAGGAAGTATAATGTTTCCTAGGTAGTTTACATTATGGAGAACTAAACCAAACTAGCACCTTAATTTGACAATCCTTTTTTTAGAAGACGCCATCTGAAAGTTGCTCGTTCTGTATTTATTTACATACCGAAAGTTGCGTTTTGAGTGTTCCATGTAGTAAAAGTGACAGTTCAGTATTGCAAAACACTTCCGGCACGCTCTGATGGATATATACATATTCCATCTGCTTCCAATCCAATAAATATTAATAATTGTCCTGGAAGTACCATCAACATTACCTTTTGCAAATAATCAATAAATTAATATTGACATTGTAAATAGTTCATCATATTGTTCAATAAATGAAATATTTATAAATTTCTATTATTTATTTTCTTTCCTCAGTGTAATTAAAAAAGTTTTGGATCCCATGCGTCGTCTAAAAAATGTTGTGTACGCCACGGCTCAAAAAATACTACTCTGTTCGACTCGTCTGCTGCTCGCCCCGCTTCGCTCGTCTCGCAATTTTCAGACTCGTCCAACAAAGTAGCACTTTCAGTCCTTGGCATACAAATAACTATTGTTTGTTCATTTTGTAGTTATGACCATAACTCAACGACTACTAAATAAATGCTCAAATCCGAATACAATAAATCTTGTGCTACTCACTTCATAATGACAAAACATGTATTTTTAAGGTAATGGGACGGTGGCAAAAATAGTATAATATACCAGTTGGAGAGATGCTATTTTGTCCTCGGTGCATTGTAGCCCTCGGGCTTCAAATTGCACCTCTACCAAAATAACGCATTTCTCTCCCTTATAGTATAATGTACTATTATACGCTACATATACTCCCAGTCGTATGAATGACACTCAAAATCCTTGAGAAACGTCACATAAAATACCACTTATATATGACGTTAGAAGAAAAACAGCATTTTCAATTAGTTTGAGAGGTTGTAGTGAATCTCGAAAATGGAATGATTTAGTTCATTATGTCAGTTTTTAGAATACCCACAAAAGCAATTTTCCGATGTCGGATAAAAGGAACTCCATAAAAATATATCACAACACCTCATCTCTAGTTTAAGAAATTAGGGGTTGTACAGTCATTCGAAGGGATCGAATTTCTTGGTTACAGGATGTCAATCTATAATCTTAAATTGACATGTTCCAAGATTTTCTATAAACATTAACAACAAATAAAATGATTATTTACCCTCATTTGGAATTTTCCACTGTATTTCTACACAAAGAATGGATGTTTTTTTTTAAATTCACATAATTTGTACTTACATTATAGAAACTTGAGCAAGACTTTAATAATCTTGAACGAAGTCTTTCGTTCTAATTTATTCAAGTATAAGATAGTGTAAGTAAGCATGGAAAGTGCCGTTCTCAACTAGCAACTTCATAAAAAGTTTTCGTGTTTCAGTTGAGACTTAAAAAAAATCCAAATATAAATTTTGGTGAATTTTTTAAATGATGGTATGGATTAAAAGTTGAGGTATATTCTGAATGTCGTTATATTGAAGTTTCAGAGAGAAATTCCCAAATAATTGTCGTGAATAGTGTAACAGAATCTAGATTATTTCAGAACTCACCAGATAATGTATGGATATGTAAAAATATTGCTTAAAGGAGAAGAACATATTGAAAAGTTTATAGATAAGAGTTCTCACAGAACAGCGTTTTTTTAAAAGAGGTGGTGAATTAAAAGCTGCCCGTCAAAATTAAGAATAATAAGAAAAATAGCATCTAATGGTTCAAAACAAAATTGAGAAATTATTTGATTCAACAGTGCTATTATTTAATTCAACAGCGATGTTATTATGTTGCGAGATATTTCAATATGCAGCATGGAACTCATCTTTTAAGCAATATTTCGAAATATTCTGCTAAGGTGTTAACTATAAACTTTGGCTCGTGATTTTTTTCATGTATTATGAAGGTTTGTGTATTTATAATGACCAATTTAATATCAATTGTCATCATTAAATAAATAAATAATATTAATATTATTATGGAGACTGTAGAAAGTCGAAATTCCAGTATATTCTTATGCCTCATAGGTTTTATGATCGCATGGGATGTCTCACAAGCAGAAATTCTTGCAATAAAAAAGGCAGCAAATCAAATTGAGATAAGAGGATCCACATCCATGGTAACTATACACTCAAATAGTTAAAAACTTTGAAAAGCGAATAGCGGTGAAGAACTGTCTTGTGATGTACTTGCAAAGTGAAGCTTGGAAATACCTATCTTTTGAACAAACAGGAAGAGCGATAGTCTGTGACTTGATGCTCCAAATGGAGATAACGAAGTTTGACCACATTTTTTGGAAAAAATAATGGTAAAAATGAACCAGACTGTTCACTCAGAGAATAACTTCATTTTTAACCTTTGCCAAAAAATAAAGCTGTTCCACAAATGTGATCCAGTACACATCATACTAGAATGATTCGAAATCGTTTTAATAGGTACCCATTCATTTGGCAGATGGATGAGAAGAGGAGGTTACATTCAATGACCAGTTGGTTCACCAGCATATTCATTATAAACACATTGCTCAGCTACTTGCCTTTGTATTTGTCACGTAATCAATTTCATATGAAATTCATGTTCATAACTGATTTTTTGTAATTCCTCAAAATGATCTGCCACATCATAATCCTTGGCGAACTTGTTATAGTCAAAAACTACAAAAAATATTCCAGTTATTTCACTCTCAATATCTCAAAAACTCATGATATCAGCTATACTTCACTAAACTTCATAAAAAAAACATTGTTGCTGGTCCGCACCGTTTTGAATGTTATCACGCCTTCAGTGAGCTGGGCTCAAATTTTAGAATAATTCAATTGTCTCACTCGTAGCATCGCTGCATTACTCAGTGGAGAACCGCTCAATACATTGAGTTCAGCCGATCTCTCGGCTATATATCAGAAAATATTCATGTTATGACTTTAGGAGAAAAAATTCCCTAAAAAAAATTGGATGGAAGAAATTGCTGGAAATTACTTCCAAGTTTCTAGGTTATCTGCTAGGGGGCGTAACCTGTAAAGAAAAATTTCAAAACCAGTTTTTTCTGAAATATGCCCAATTATACCCAGTGTTAAATAAGTAAACAAACAGAAGGCCTAAATTTCGCACAAATTTGTTCAAGTACTTTTTATTTTATTTTTCCAAATAATGGGTGGGGGAGAGTGAAAAAGTATTTATGGATAAATGCCTATAACTTTGGTTTGAATCAACCGATTTTAACGAAATAAGTGTCAATAGGAAGAGTATAGATGAATTAATTGCGTTGGCGTTTAGTTTTAATTGCCATAGGTAGAGGGTACTTTCAAATGAAAAAAATGAATATTTGTTTTCTTGAAAAATGTTTAATAAAATGGCAAAATGGCGCAAACTATTGTCGAAGTCGAGATATTAATAAAAAAGCATAAACATAAGTGAGTATAGTATTGACTCACTCTGTATTATAACTTTAAATTAAATATGTGGAAGAAAGATCATACATAAATCTAGATCATTAAGACTCAATGTCCAAATTAAATGCTGCTTCAATCTCAGATTACTGCAATTGTTAAATCTGCCAGAAGAACAACCGCATATCATGTCAAAAAATTGGTGGGCAGACGAGGCTACGCTTAATAGTGCGGGTGGTGTTAATCTGCATAATAAGCATTATTGGTCCGAAGAAAATCCGCACTAGGTAAAGGAAGTGCAGCTTCAAGGTAGATGGAGTTCTAATGTTTGGTGTGGTATAGTTGACGTATAGTATGGATTTCCTTACAAACATGAGGTATGATATTACAGCATGACGGATGTCCTGCGCACTTTTCCAAACGAGTTAGAGATAATTTGAATTTAAGTTATTCAAATAGATGTATTGGAAGGGTAAGTATATTTTCAGGGCCAGCTAGATCTCCAGACTTAACATGGACTTTTATATGTGGGAAAGATTGCAGGATTTAGCGTACTAAACTCACCAACCACGCGAGACTATATGCAACAGTGCATTAGAAACGCTATAAATAGTATATCAATAGCTGAAATTTGTGCAACAGATATGTTAAAGCGTGCTAGATTACATATTTGTGTGAAAAACCATGAAAAACAGTTTGTACATTTAATTGGACATCAAGTTTCAATGACCAAGATATCTGTATAATTTTTCTTTCCCATATTTAATTTTAAGTTATAATACAGGGTGTCAATACTATACTCACTTATGTTTATGCGTTTTTATGTATATCTTGAGTTCGACAAAAGCTATCAACATGCGGTTTCCGCCTTTTTTTTTAAATTCAATCCAGTTCCATTATAATTTACAATAATTAGGTGTTTCGATTGAAAATTTTTCAAGAAAACAAATTTAATTTTTTTCATTCGAAAGTTCCTTCTACCTATGATAATCAAAACTAAATGCCATTGTTTTATAGTAGATGTAATTAATTCATCTACACTCTTCCTATTGACACTAATTTCGTTAAAATCGGTTGATTCAAACCAAAGTTATAGGTATTTATCCACAAATACTTTCCCACTTTCCCCACCCTTTATTTGGAATAATAGAATAAAAAGTGATTAAACAAATTTGTGCGAAATTTTGGCCTTTTTTTAGTTTACTTATTTAACACTGGGTATAATTGGGCATATTTCACAAAAAACTGGTTTTCAAATTCTTTTTACAGGTTACGCCACCTAGCGGTTAAACTATAAACTTGAAAGTAATTTCCAGCAATTTCTCCTGTCCACTTTTCCTTAGCAATTGTTTCTCCTAAAGTTATAACATGAATAGTTTCAGATATATAGCCGAGAGATCGGCTTATTGGACCACCCGGTACATGGTAACAATGTGGAAATCTAGTAACTTATCGTTGAGATTTCGATTCATTACGTTGAGTTAGCTGAGTTTGTGACCAAATTTGAAGAGCGAACACAGTAGATATTTAATTCCGCGAAATCCACTCTCAATTTTGATATCATCTGGAGCATTGTTTGAAGTTGAAAAATAAAATCTGCGAACATTTTCCTTTATATCTACGAAAGCAGCTTCACACGTCCAGGCACGTAGTAGAAAAGCAAAAACCATTGCACGTATTTGTGCTTCCAGCATAACCATAGAAATGTGTTATTGATATCGATTCGAAATGGACAGAAATAAAGAATCATATTACATAATAAAGTAGGAAAGAGGACTGGTCATTTACGTGATGTATGAAGAAATCTCTACGTCAGCAGGATAATATATATTGGACCATTTCATACGTGAAATGTGAAAAGGTGATATGAAGCACAGTTAATAGTATATTAAGTATCAAGAACGGTAAGGGTTGTTTACCGGTTGCTGGAAACCGGTATTACCCTTAACGTTCGAAATGCTTATGCTTATTTTTTGCGCGATCGTATTGAAATATTCGAATTTCGAATAAAATAATTTAAATTTCTTCGAATTGAACGAAATGTCAAAAGTGACATCTATACTTCTCGATCAGTTCAAAATATAATTTGCATTTTGGTGAAATTGTTTTCATGCTATTTATTACTTTTCATATTGTTCTATTCGATTCTGTTCATTAAAGAAATATCAATCTTCTTATTTTTTTGTTCCTTTTGTGTAATGAATGAAGTAATATATTATTTAGGACCACTTAAATGTATGTAGGGCTGAGACGTCGGTAAGTATAGTTTGGCAAGTTTATCTGTAGCTATGGGGCGTCAGTAAGAGGCGAGGAAAAACATGGCGTATATCTGTCAAACGTACAAATGGCGTACGGTACCTATTTTACCAAGTAAAACTGAAATTACAAAGGTAACTGACAATACGAACACCACTGGATAAATCAATATCAGTCAATTGACGAAGTGAGAGGGAATAACATACGCACACGCTTTCCAATAAGAAGTAACCTGGTCGATAAAAATCACCAATTATGTAATCGGAGGGTGTGGTCATTATGGTTTTCGTACAACGTTGCCAGAGCGTTAAGAATCCCATAACAAATTTGGAAAAGTGTTCTCTTTTAATATTCATAAATTGGAAAATAATGTTAATAGAATAAATCCAAGGGAACAAGTACATTATGAAATTAACGTTTAATCATATTTTTAATATTGTTAATAATAAAAAGACCCATTTATAATTATTATCACTACATAATCAGTTCTTCTATTTTTTTATAGTTAAACGTGGCAATGTCGAACGTTTTCGACTGCATTCCTTTCACGGTTTCAGATAAACTTGCCAAAGTATAATGTAATTTACTTACCGACGTCTCAATGGTAAGTAAATCACTTACCGACGTGTTAGACTTAGGAACCAGTAAACACAACCTACCGACCTGACAACCGATGCTGTAAATATACAAAAAAGATCGATCGCGCGAAAAGTATTATTACAGTTTGCTGTAATATTGTCGTACTTATCAAAGCGCGTTTCCGATAGATATCACGGAATAATTATTCTGAAGCTTTATGAGTCTTGGAAAATATTTTTCAAAGAAAGTGACCGTTCAACAAAAAATCAACAACTACTTCCCGGGTTATAGGCACCAACGTCTTTTGAATTACACTTCAAATTCAAACAGGGTTGGTATATCTAAAAGATATTCAACACCAACCATTCTGGTTTGCGATTAGAATGAACAACATAACTTGTAGACCGGTTTATGAGTATTTGCGCCTCATCAGTGCAAGATATATCTTTTCCGTTCGTGAGCTATAAAAGCGTGATCCCAGACTGAAGGTGACACCAAAATCACAATCAAGACATGTCTCCTAGTAACAGTAGTGTAAAAGTCGTGACAATAGCGACATCTTCACCTCCAACTGCAAACCAAAATTCGAAAAATCTGACAACAAGCCATGTAGGCTTAAAAATAAAGAGCTTCATTATTTTCTTGTGATATTGTCGTATTTAACAAAGCGCATCACCAATACATATCGCAGAATAATAATCATTGTATAATCATTTCCCGCACTAGTACATTCTTTGAAGTAGTGTCACAAAACAACTATCAAACCACCCGGGTTTGATATAAGAAAAATATATCAAATAAAATTATTTCATCTACAAATGACTTAAAACCGTTGCCGTCACCTTCATCGTCATTTTTATGTGACCTGCAACCGATGCCATTCTCATCGATGTCATCTACTCACCAATTAACACCCAATAACTCCACTGGACCGGAAATTTTAAGTAATTCACAGAATGCAACAAATTGTGTTTTTAATATTAATATTGATAATAAGTAGTTTTTGAAAAATGAGTTGGTATACTTTTTTGTATATACGGTCGTAGAAAAAAATAGTGTTCCCAACTCATGCGTAAAGTGCCCTTCCCGCCCTTGACCGCTTGCCAGAACTCCGCTCCGCGTCGTTCGGGTCAACTGCAGTCGTGTGCGGGAAAGTATCACTTTCCGCACTTGTTGGGAGAATAACTATTTCAAAGACAGTGTCCGTTCAACTAAGAAGCAGCAACTACTTCATGTTTGAAGTGTAATTCAATAGTCGTCGGTGCCTATAACCCGGGAAGTAGTTGTTGCTTCTTAGTTGAACGATCCTGAAAAAATATTTTCCAAATTTTATGAAGCGTTAATAGTTATTTACGTAATTAGTGGGATATGTTCATTATTAACGCACGAAGTTTGCACGACGAGGCCGTAGGCCAAGTCGTGTAATCACATGAGTACGTTGATAATTCCTCTTACATTACGTACAAAATTTTATCTACAACTGTTTATTAGATTTATTAATGGTACCTTTATCAGGAGATTGGGAAAAAGTTTCAATCCAACGTATTTTTAATAATATTGACTGAAAATATAAGGTACTGTGTATATCATATTTTGTGACCATAGCAACAAAGACAAAGAAAGCTCTAGAAATGAAGTAAATTAGTTATGTCATCAAATTGTCATTATGACACCGAAAATAGTGTCAAATCGTACCCGTTATATGACAGTTGTAGATGAAATAATTATTATCCTGCGATATCTTTTATAGCACAGTTGTTGAAAAATTGCTTGAAATAGATTTTTTCAAATATTTTTGAATCGGAGATTTTTTTGTATTTTTTTTAAGCTCCATAATACATTTTTGGCTCATTCAATTAATATAGCCAGGAATAGCTTCGACCACCTCAACGTTCCGGTTAGTGTATTGCATTGGTGCATCTTTGTTCAACTCAAACCACACGTTTCAATGATACTAGAACTGAATACATCACTGCTATTATGGCGGGCACCTTGGTGTCAGAACAGTCATAAAGTATTCCTTCTTCTGTTTTTTCTATTATTTCATTAGATATAGTTTAGTGGCGGAATGTACCAGACACATCGCATGGGTTTACTTTTGGTCAACTTTTATATTGGATTTAATATTTTGGTACATCAAATTTTCGTGGATGCTATTGAAGGATCCAACGTTCAAAGCCATAAAAATGAATTAAATATCTGATCACGTATCTCGCATTAAATAATTCATCGTAAAATTACAGAAAAATCACGATTTGGTGATCGAAGGGATCTCGATTCCATCTATCACTTCTAAATTTCATTTTCCATTTGAGTAAAAAAGTGTCGCCTATCGATTAAAATCCCCCTACCGATTCGTTCGCTATAAAAACCATCCAGCAATTCATCAAAAGCAGATCGTAAACAAAATCCAAATTGTTCTTCAAACTGATGATTGTCATTTCCTAATCAGTGGTGCACAAGTCGTCTCAATCAATTTGATTTCTGACAGCCGCAGTCGCGTCAGATAATGGTCAATTTAATAAACATTCTGATATACGTAATCAATTATTATACTCGAATTCATGTATAATATATTGAGTGCATATACAGTGCGTCCATAAAGTATCGCATGAATTCACTATTAGCTAAAAATACAATAATATGAAAAAATCCCGAAGCGAAATGATTTCAATTTAATATTTTTTGAAATGATAATCTAATATAATTGGTGAATCACATTCGTGTGATGACGTTATCACCATTCTTCGCAATGGAACCTCCCTTTTCTCAATTTGCGGATTCCTTGCCAAGTTGATTCCAAAAATGTATTATACATTGCTTCAAATTGGTACAGAGTGGGCAAATATGCAAAAATTTCAAGCTGCTCACAAAATAATCAATGAAAAACGAACGTAATACACACATTAAATGAAATTGTGAGCGTATTGTTATACAACCACTCCAATAAACTATCAAAAATACTTTGCATTATTCTTAACATTGTATCTAACAGCTTTTGTTAGTGATGTAAGCCCGTGAACTATAATAGTATATTCTTCAACAATTGCAGAATGATGCTATTATTCGTGCGAATGAAGTTTTGGAATCATCCAAGTGAATAATAGCCATTCTACACAAGTAAAAGACTATACTTTCTCCACGACTGAAAAAAAAACTCCCAATGAAGATCGAACCCCGATCGTCCGCGCCAGAATCAACCGTTCTTACCACTGGGCTATATAGAGCATATTTATTTATGAAAATGTGGAAAGCAAATATATACGTTACTCATATTTTCAATCTAAAATTCATTTATAAATTAGTTCCGGGAAGCGTACATATTAAATTTTTACTATCGCTACTGTTGTCCACTTTTTTCTCCATTTAATACGTAGATATATAATTGTATAATTATTTTGACGTGCTGTCAGGAGCGATTTGCGTTATTTAGGTATTTGACGTTTTGAAAAAGAGGATTTGATTTATTAATTACAATTCATTTAAGCGTGTATTCTGATGATAATAAAATGTGATTGGCTACCGAGAGTGAATTTTTTTCCATTATTCACTGGTGTGAAGAATTTATATCATTGAGCAGCTATAGTATATTATTAAACGAGCAATTTATGATAGCCATAATTCACGATGGGTGACGTTTGCGTCACGAGCTGCAGGCGAGGGGCGCAAGTCACCCAAGTGAATTATGGCCATAAATTGCGAGTAGAATACTATACTTTGTCCACGACACTTAATTTATTTATTAATAAATAAAAGTCAGTTGCGATTTGGCATATTACTAACCTCAAAATGTTGTGGCAGCTACTTCAAATAATTTGACATATATAGAGATGGGCGATACTGTAGAAAGTATCAATACAACGTACCGTTATAAATATATTGTTTTGAAATACTTAAAAATTAGAAAATATCGTTATGAAAAGTATCAATACTAAAAATTACAATATTTTATAGATACGATATTATGTCAGAAACAAATTTCCTGAACAAAATACACAGATTTAATAGTTTATTTCATATTGTACCCCCATCTCTAGTCGGAAATTATGAACCATAATTCACGACAGTTGATATATGGGTACCATATACCTTTAGTTAGGAGGTAAAATATTGACTTATTATTAGGTGGTCGTGGACAAAATATGTATGAATAATTTGTGCGTTATTATTTAGTCGTGGAGAAAAATGTTCAGAGAAGATACGTATACGTGGAAACTATCCAAGCAACTTTTTGACAAAATGCCCTTAACCGAATGTGATAGTATTAAAATATCAATGATGATTGGTAATGGCGATAAGATGCGGACTCAACAAGTTGTATTTCTATAATTTTATGAAATGCACCCATATCGTCAACCCATTTCACAATTTACGGTAAGCAGAATAAATAGAGCGGAAATACAGAGATGTACCAAAGCAAGATAGAGCAAAAAATAATGAACATATTCAACAAGACATAGTTTTGTTGGCAGTAGAGAATCCTCACTGTACAGTGCGAGAATCATCTATGGATTTTGATATTGAAACGCCCCCGTTATCAAACATTTTTGAGAAGGTAAAATTTCATCTTTATAAAGTACGTGTTATTTAAAGGCGACTTTGACCGGAGAACTGGAATCTGCGAGTATTTGATGAACCAGAATAACAATTTCATGTTTTTTCGAAGAAAATTTAACAGGAGCATTATATCTGGATTCCTTTCAAAATACTCCAATTCCTGATCTGATTAAGATTTTCCCTGATATTCAAACACCCACTCATTCAAACCGCAAAATCTGGTTTCAACATGATGGCATACATTTCGCAGTAACTGTGCGCTATACTTTGAACTATTCCACACGGTGGATAGGAAGAAGGGGATCAGTGGAATGGCCCGCTGGATCACCTGATCTGAAACAATTAGCTTTGGGCTAAGTAACATATTCTATATTTGGTTCAAGTACCTTAGAGCCGAACGTCTTCAAAAAAGTATCACCAAATACAGCATTGGACTTCGTCAGAAGCACAGGCTTGTGGGGTAAATTGTTATCCCTAGGGGTAAGCCACAATAGACCTAACGGGAGTCGCAGTGGAGGTGGCGAGAAGGCCGCACTCACATAGAACCTGAACCTAAATACCACCAAAATATCGACTATATACAAGATCCTTGCCCACCAGAATTTTTAAAAAGAGTGCCATATGTTTCCAAATAAATTGAGTTGTTCCTCACTCTAAACTTACTCAGTAAATAAAACGTTCAATTCATTTACCACAATGGATCTATTATTATCTAGATATTTAGTTTCCGTGAATAATAAATACACACTATATATTAGGCAATCACACATATCACTAATGGCGCTAGTCTTTTTATTATCCTTTCCAATAAAAATTTATATTGAAACAAAACTGGATTTGAAAACTGACGGTGATGAACAGCATCGATTTTTCGAACAATTAACCACGAAGCAAGTCAATATAGCTGTGTCACATGAAATCTATCTGGGCATTTAGAGTGCATGACCCAAAATTAATATCTAGGCAGCACATACGACCATAAGTTAACGTTTATCGGTAAAGCTATACATTTGTTTGGCTAGAGCTCGGAATGAAGCCCGATGTCCGTTTACACCTATTAATATATCAATATATTGATACGGAGAAAAATTATATTGTACATATTTAGCTGTTATCTACTGTACACTATAACATGTGTATAAATTCATATTTTACTAAATTATGCTCATTTCATGATTCGAGTTTTTCAAGTCGAGATATAGAGCTGCAAAAAAACATAACGCACTTGAACGCTATCAACCTGGAAGATAGCTATAAATTTCGAATTGAATTGTGATCTGCATTTTTTTAAGTACACGTTGGTTGCTTTTCCTGAATTTGTTGGAAAACACATTAATCTGTAATATATTTCTCATTGACATCCCAGGCTAAATGATATATGACCATGGAGATACTACAGATAGAGACACCAAGCCAGCTTATAATCCATCAGCATCTAAGAGAAAGATAGCGAGTTGGAGGCTTAGGTTGTCTTTCTCTAATATTGCATATGCTATATACTCAGACAAAGACAAAGAAACCTTTTTCCCTCTCACCGGAGCTTAGACAGACATTTTCACTCTCACAGCGGCCCATAGTTTGTTGCCTCTATCTATTACCTCTATGTATATGACAGAAAAGGTTTCTTTGTTCTTCCAAAAAATATTGATGGTTTGCTAGTTTACCACACAATAATGAAAGAGTTTTAATCAAATTACTGAAAATGTGCACAAATTGATGATCATTTGTTAGTTTGCAATAAGATGAACAATCTCTCCCTTCAAATAATTCAGGTTAGTTTGTTTGTTAACTGAAGCGCGATCCTTCAATCATCCCCAGAGAAGCAAATCAAGGGGTATCAGACTAGTAGCTACTACTTGCCGCTCAATTACACCTTTTCGACGAATTTATCTCGGAGGAAGAGGGTATTTGAATACCGTGGAATAACAGGGATTGCAAAAAAGAAAAATTTTGAAACTGGCTAGCATACAGTACGTGAATTCAAATGGAGGTTGACAGAAGTCCACCTACATTCAATAGTTTATCGAACTGGGTACAAAAGGAACTCCAACCAGGTTATTGAAAATAAAATACGTTGGAATACAGTACTCTGGGGAAACATCTTTACCAAATGAGAAAAAGTCAGTAAGCCCATGTTCACAGAATATGATCAAACACCTACTCTCATACTTTGCTTCTGTGACTCAGATCAAAGCACTTTGGAGAGAATATCATTCAACCACGAGAGATAGTCATAATTCCCTTAGTTCAATCAGTTGTCTATATAGATGACACGAAGCTTCTGGAATTTGGGTGGGAATTATTGGAAATGGTTGAAAATTGGAATAAATTCAAATGCCTGGGTTATTAAGCACAATTCTATAGTGGTATATTCTAGGTACCACTCAACACTACTCTCCTGCAAGGTTATAGAACGTATTAAGTTAAGAAATTGTGGGTAGTGGCGTTTCAAGATATGCCTGAAAAACTGACTTAGCAGCGCATTTTTCAAAAAGTGATAGGAGGACATTTTGAATAAGCGTACTTAAATAACTTCTATCCAATTAGTTCTGCAGTTTTCCCAATTCACTCGAGCATCATCTTTCCCTGTTCCTTCAATCATCACTTCTAGGTATTCAAGCTTTTTTACATGTTTTTATGTTTATGTTATCCATTTCAATCTTTGTATCACTATTCTGGTAACTTGATTCCATTCTTTAGATTCAGGAGTGTATTTTAAAGTCCGTCGAGGTTTCAACTTTTGTAGCAGTAGTCTGGTAATTTGATTCCATTCCTCAACACTAGGAGGTGTGATTTAATGCTTATAGCCCGAAAGTAGTTGTTTCTTCTTAGTTGAACGTTCACTGTTTGTGAGAAAATTTTCTCTCCACTAAATGCGATGATTTTAAACAAAACTGTAAGAGAAGGTACTTTATTGTTTCAAGCACATGGGCTTGTTGTCATTTTCTCGAATTTTAGTTTGCGGCTGGAGGTGAAGATGTCGTCGCTATTGTCACAACATTCCCGTTACTGGAAGCCATGTATTGTTTTCAGTGTCTTATTCAGTCGGTGAGTAGGCTCTTGGAACTTTGGGATGAAGAACATATACCTTGTACTGATGAGTCGCAAATACGCCAAAATCAGTCTGCAAGTTATTTTGTTCCTTCTGATTATAAACTATAGCGGCTATCCTGTAAATCATACCTACTCCGTTTGATTAAGAATTGTAATTCAATGACCATCGTGCCTTTAGCGCCCGTGAAGCGTTAGAGTGATATGATTATACTTCGATATCTATTGACAACAAAATCTTTCAAATAAACATATGTGATAATAATTGCATCATAATTTAATTGAGGCATATATCGCTAATTTACATTAACTGGCTGTTTGTTCCACCTTTGGGTTGATAATGTTTTATAAATGCATGTAACCCGGGCATTTACACAATTTAACTTTTTATTAAAATACCTACCATAGATAACACTCAGTTTCGATGCTCCTTACTCGGCGTTTCCAACCAAACTCGACACGCCACTGTGGTTCACAACACGATACTTTCCTGTTATTATTTAAAAGATTCAAAAAGATAAACGGGCATGCAATATGATTATATGTTTTTACGCTGCTTAGTTTTTTACTTCAACTACCATTCTCTAAAAAATAGTCGTAAGTGTACCGTTAAGATTAGTATTTAAATTCAAAACCTTGGCTTTATCAGCGTCTTGTTGGAGTGGTAATTTTCAAGCCTCAATAAGTGAATCTGGGTGGGGGCACAAAATAAGCTACTTTGAAATGTATTGTTACTAAGCGCCTTCAATTTGACAGTATCAGCACCTATCATGCACTGAAAACTGTACGAATGACGTACTCTGCGGAAAACAGTTCAGCAGTTGAAATAACCGAATTATGTGATGCCTTCTCATTTTCCACAAAAATTAACAGGAAAGCTACAAAGAACGGCAAAGTAGAGTGGAAACAGTGAGGTAACAGTTTAGAGATTATCACCTAAGTGTGAGGGTGGCGTGGGTTGTCTTTTTCTATACATAGCAACCATAAACAATGAAATGACAGTACCTAGTAATAAGTAATGATTAAGGTTGTTTTTAAAAAAACAAATGTGTCTTGTTTATGTGAGTGGGTCAATCTATGATGAAACTCAGTAGTTTGTGGCGTAACCGTCATCCGACAGAGTGTAATCGTCACTTGTCCCAGCAATGTAACCAAGTTCCGTCACCGCTTAACCAACATCCCTCAACGTTATCACATTACCTATCACCGTCATACCGTAGTCGGTAAGGTAAGGTTTGGTTCTTGTTATTTATTCATAAAAGATAATATAATTGATAAGAAATTAGGTTTATTGTTCACGCATAAATTGTAAATACATGAACAAGTAAGTGGCTACTGTACGTACAATGAGCTTTAGAAAAAACTTGAATAGTAGAGGGAAAAAATGTACAAACAAATGAGTAGATATGCAAAAGGGATCTGGTTGAGCATATGCGTCTCGTCGAAAGGGGGCTATGAAAATAAGCTGATAAATAGTGTGCTGCGAGGTGAATGTCTTTCCCCCAAGTGGTACGTTCAAAAGAGGAGCCGCACTGCGATGTTTGTGTGACGCACGACACATAAATAATGCGCGAAATGCGGAAAGCACACTAGCACTGGTCGGACAAATATATTCCAATTATCTACACATTTCTTCTTCATAGGGTGGCTGCTGGACAAAAACAACAACAAAAAACAAGATACTACGTATCTTTTCTTTGAAGTTCACTAGGGATCATTCGACGACGGAGCAGCACTCTCTCAAGAACAGAGTAGTTCTCTTTCTCAAATCACACCGAACGTCGCATTATCATGTGTCGTTAAACTATGTTCAGTGCTAATAAATGTCTTTTTCCATTTCGCGCATGATTCATTCGTCTCACACAACCATGGAAGTGTTGTTGCTCTCTCCAACGTACCAGTTCAGGAGGGGGAGCCATACATTCCACAGCACACTATTAATTATCTTATTTTCATGGCCTACTTTTAACGAAACTCCTATGATGGTCCAGAATTCTTTTTGATTATCAACGCTTATGAACAATCACAAACTACATAAACGCCATTGGCTGGATGATCACGTTATTTCTATATAAATGATCAAGTTTCATGAATTTATACGACTATGTGATCACTATGGGATCTGTAGACGATAAAATCGAGTACTAGTCATCCGAGAGTTCTCAAGGTTTTATAAAAGTATCTCTCAAACTTTTACACAACTTTTTACAACGGGTGAGCTAGTGGTATGTGTTCAAGGTTTTTGAGTTCAAGGTCACAGATTAAACACGTTATATTGACTTCTACTTCATGCAAGTTATTATTCATGTCTATGTATAACGATCACTTGTCCAGTTGTATCTCAGTCTACCGCTAGCTGATTTTAGTTTTATTGAACGGACAAGGTCCCGACTAAAGTTTTCACATTCAATCATTAATATCAATTCCAAGACCTGCTTCAATATCCTATTTCACAAACTCCCGTTTTGATTCCAATAATATGTACGGCTGTTGATTCCAAGTCAAATATTTTTCCAAAAATTATTTGTGTTTTTTCAACTTATTCTAGACATTGCGAAGCCCATATACTACTTACGTAATGTGAATGTGGATATTACTATATTTTCATACAAAACTTTTATTAATTCCATAGATTTTTGTTCCTATTGTTTACTGCATACTTAGGATATCG
>CAJUYG010002556.1:0-11427 GCA_910591675.1 Galerucella calmariensis | reverse complement strand
GTGCACTTGACATATCGTGACAAACGTTTGGATTTTGCTTCCAACTTTTGCCTGATTCAATCCATATAATCTCATAAAGGTTGTTAATGTTGTCAGTGACCCGTATAAGTTTTGATTTCTCAATAGATCTTCCGGACTTTGTTTGTTAAACGCCCAGACGGTTTCCAGTTGCTTGTAAAATCTGTTAACAGCCCCAATTCCCTGCTGATGTGATCAGGCGGCGTTGCCACCAATGCTTGAGCTGTTTGTAGTCCCAACCCCCGATTGTTTGTGGCGTGGTTATTATTACTGTTATCAATATCTTAAGTTTCCACTTGCTCAGCCCTTTCTAGTAATGTCCACCTATCCCGAGTGTAAACGCAAATGGGATAAGGCTCACCAGCTACATATTCAGAAATTTACGGACAGATTGTGGCAAGTATTTGGAATTGCAGCCCTCTGCAGATCGATGTGTGCATTTAAATGAAGACCTTGTTTGGTGAGACTGTCCTGTAGAGTTTTGGGAATGAGTCCCGTAGATGAAACGACGACCGGCACAATGTCTATTTTCAGCATCCATTAGAAGAACCCAGTTAGCTTTTTTTATCCTCAACTACAATATCAGGCTAGGTATTCGTCACCCGTCTATCGGTTATAAGCGACCTATCGTAGTTTAGTATGAAATCAGCATTTTCTAGAACTGAATGCGGATGGTAATTGTTATTATTGCTATCAATATTTTTATTATTATTATATCATGGACGTCCAAGGTGTTTATTTTGTGATAACTTCCATTTATTAAAAACGTATGTTATTTAGGAAGGAGGTGATTTTTTTTCAAAGTACTCATGCTTGCCCATTCCTTTTCTTCCAAAATGTTCATATCACGCTCCCTCTTTTTTGTGCTAGTACTCCCCTTCTTGAAATGTCCCCTGACCTTAGTGATACGGGTATATCTAGCTGAACCTCACCAAGATTTTATATTTCGGTCACCATATCCATGAACATTTCCAAATTCCTTTTCCTTTAATCCTCGTCGATCTATGGAGAGCTAATAAATGTCTGAGTATTACATTTTTCGGAAAATTTGAATCCTTCAAAATTCAATTGATGTATGCAAAAGTTCTATTATTGTTATTCCTTGATAAAATGAAGTTTGGTTGAATGAAAATATGAATTTGAGTGGTTAAGATCTATATTCCATCGACTGAAAGAGCACGTAATAATGTTTGTTTGTGAAGTTCAAGTGATGTTAACCAGGCACGCTTTGTATATTCCGATCGATTAAAAACATTATGTGAATCGGTATTTCCTTTATCAACTTGCCACATTTTTTGTATAACTGATTCAAATAAATGCTGTAATGGTTGGTGCAGAGGACTCAATATTATGATTTTGTGCGCTTTACAAAATGATTATCCACATCGATGAAACTGGAAATTCGTATGTGAGAGAATGGAATTTATTCAAAAGAATATCTAACTATGTTAACGACGGAAATGCAATGTGAAACAGTCAAATGTAATTAATTCGATAACGAATGAATGAGGGGTGTTGGGAAAAACACTTGGACCTGTCGGTTTTTTTTTTAATGCGCATTTTTTCCAAAAAAATAATCATATTATTATAGGGTGTGTCATGTGACAATAGCCAATGCCGACTTTCTAATTTCGAATGCAACCCCCTGTATATTCATTTATTCACTTCCTAGACTTTTTAGAAAATTCTAGACATATTTCATGTACAACTACCTAACTTCAACTGTTTCGGAAATATTAAGTGTTTTCAGATTTATTACAAAAATTTACATTGAAAAAAGAAAATTATTCCACTTCATAAGTTCCTGTGTTCCTTCTCACTGATATGTAATGAGAATGATACAACAGTTCTGTTGATTTTCGTATGAAACTCATAACGTCAGCAACTTGTCTAGCTACAAAATAACCACTATAATAACTATAAACTCAATTCAACCATTAACAAAAAACATGCACGAATTCATAATATGTATTAATGAACAATATAAATTATAAATCACATATTAATAAATTTTGTTTAAAAACAAATTTTGAATAGTACAATGACTGAGAAGTACTCAAGGTGTATCATCTTTAGTCACAAACAAATTTGTACTAGTATATAAGAGGAGCAAATCAATATGAATTTCATTATTTGTATTATCAACTGAATAGAGACTCTAATATGAAATATTTATTTCACTCCGTTTGAATTGTCCATATAATTCTCGGCAACAAGTTGACTTCCAGCTACCGGCGTCGTGACATTTTAAAGTCGTGATGTCGCCGCCCCCTGCATCGACTATCAAAGTGGCAGAGCTTCTACGGAAGCAGTGTCCTGTATATAAATCTGCGTTTGGAAGATTTAGAAAATGTAGATCGAAAACAATCTCAGTCAGCTCCTTCGCTCAGCAAGCTACAGGCACACAAGAAATAATCAACAGCATAAAAGGTATCTACACTGAGTTATTTATAAGATGCAACATAGGGATTCCTGGACAAAACTGTCGAATGCGAGCTAACTATTTCACCAAATAACGTTCATAAGAACTAAAAAAAGATTTGGAAAGGTCGTTGAAAAATAAGATTGAATGCACTTTTAATTTTTTTAAATTCGCTCTGGTTTGATGAAACAATGGATAGTAATGTTTAAAAAAGTCGAACTCCATATTCACTTTCGAATACTTTTCACCGTCTGGGAAATAGCTACACAGTTAGGTGCACAAAAAATTTAAAAGTTAAATCCGAAGTATGGCGGTTCAATTTGCCGCTGAGCTGAAAATTTAGTCTTTTTGTTCTTAGTTCTTTTTTCACAATTTTTGTCCAAAAAACATTAAATTTATAATGAAGCAAAGTTATTTGTTTCAAAAATTTGTGAAGAGTTAACTAAAAATAAAAAGAAAAAAAATTTACCGCAGCGGAGAGTCGAACCACCATACTTCATGTTAACATTGGAATTTCCTGTGCACTACACTGCTAGCCATCCTCTTATCGATGAAGATTACCCGGAAGTGGTATGAAAATGAAGTTCGACTTTTTTTGAACATAACTATCCATTTTTCCATCAAACCAGAACAAATTTAAGAAAATTGAAAGTGCATTCGAACTTTTTTTTAACTACCTTTCCAAATCTGTTATTATTTTTTATGAACGCTATTTGGTAAGAAAGTCAGCTTGCATTCGACAGTTTTTTCCAGGAATCCCTATGTCGCATATTATAAATAACACAGTGTAGGTATGCCACTGCTAAACAAAATAACCATTAAATCATTATTCGAAGGACACAATTTACTTCAAATGAATTTACCTTAGTCATAAGGTAGGTTTAGTCTGGTAATTCCTCGTTAGTTTTTTTCAATTTGATCTGGCGAAAATGTCTTAGATTTATTCCCGCTATATCCTTCGGGCGTTTTTTAGATGCCTGCAATTTTGAATAGTTCCTAATATCAGTTTTATGTTTGATGTTGAGTTGGTTTTTTCAAATAGAGTAATGTGTCCAGAGAGATGAGGACTTCAATTCAATTGGGAGTTTTTCAAAGTACATCAGAAACATGTTTTCAGAAGAGGATTATAATTTTCTTGCTACACTTCAATTCATAAATTGACCATAAAATATATCTTATACTGTTTTGATTTCGCAGGTAATAAACTATTGGATGCATATGCTTCTCCGTTTCAGCGATTCCAGATGGAATACTGCAAATCCCATTCAATTATGACATTTATCTTTCATCATAATTTTCCTTCCATCGATTCCAAATTTTTGTATAAATAAATTTTTGAATGATGTTTCCATAAAAAGCTGCTGTTCGCACTCATGTGCTACAAAAAAATTTTTGAATTGAAAATCATTAACCATATAAATCAGTTAATGATTTTTGATTTAAAAAATTTTCCATATTTTTAAATTACAAATTTATGATAAGTTATTATTATTCTGTCTGTCATTTATTTTGTCATTTAAGGTCGGTCTATTTCTGCGACTGAGGCTAATCACCGACGCCGTTAATTAAAATTGAGTTGAAACATTAAGATTCGTGAAAAAAAGGCTTTTCATAGGTCGGCGCGTCCCTGACCATTCCAGTCTGTTTTTTATTAATGATTCTAGCACTTTGCCCACACATGAAGTATATAAGAGCGATTGGTCTATAGTGCATTGCTTATAATTCATCTTTGGAGGGCTTGATGAGAGGAAGAATAATTGTGTGTGGGATGGTAGCAGTTTGCATGCACTCGTTAGAAAGTTGTTATAGCTCCTTAGACATGTGTTTGATCATAGAATATGTAATTTGGTGCAGAGTCTTTTTTGACTCTATTGTGAATTTATATTCCTGGTAGGATGATGGTTCAATTTCTGTTGATATGGATGTTTGTATGTTTTTGGTAATGATAGGTGGGCATAAGGAGGATAAAATTTCTTGAGCCAGTATGCCAGGTGCGAGTTGATTTGATAGGTTATCGTGAGGTGTATGGTTTAAAGCTTTATTACTTTCATTCCAAATCATTTTTAATGGAGAGTTGCGGTTTATTTTTGCACAGAAGTTGCGGGAACTATTCTTCCTTTTGAACTTGAGGAATTTTCGAGTGGAAGCAATGTTCCTTTCAACTGCTATATATTTGTGTACAGTGGGGGAGTTTATGAATGTTTTAATTGTAGATATTCTGCAGTTGATGGATTCTTGACAGGATATTGTAATTTCGGTTGTGTTTTATTTTATGAAATGGTATTGCCGCATTTGCTGCTTTTATAATATTATCTTGGAATGTTTCATATTGAAAATGGGTTAAGAGTTGTGGGGTTATGCAGAGGTGTTCATTGAAGGTGTACCAGTTAGCTTTCTTGAAGTTTCGTTTGTGGTTGATGTCTGATTGGGGTTTCCATTATTATCAAAATAAAGTTCGCAGATGGTTGGGTAGTGATCACTACTTCCAGGGATAGGAAAACTTACCAGGTGGCATATGGAGTTAATTCAGAAAATATTGGGGTAACGGCTCGCACAGATTTATCCTCACTTGGTTATCTGAGTTGGAGTTCTATGAACGTATATTCCACTGGATCACAGTTAGTGGAGCGAATGCGAATTAAATGAGAATATTGAACGGGGGATTATCAGAACATGTCTGTATCAGACAGGTCCATATACTCTCCGGATGCATTTTGTTTTTTGGAGCATGATGATGGAGGTGAACATGTTTGTGCTGTGTTTATTTCTGTTGGCTTTACCGCTTCTTGCTGGGGTGTGAGATAGTTATTTGAAATCAAATTTCCTATAAACGTTAACGCGATCTCTCTGTGGGATTCTGACAAGAATGATACTGCTTGTACTACATCAAGTTGAATGTTTTCTTCTCCTTTTTTCTTGTTGGTTGTTGGGGCTGTTCACTGTGTGCTTTGTAACCTATTTCTGGTCTGCCATTTGGATTGTTTGGGTATTTGGTATGTGAGGCATTGTCGTAGCCTGTTTGTCTTTTTCTTTCGCTGCTTGGGGACGTTGTGGCTCCTTGTACATAAGATGCTACTTCGGGCGTTGAGGATATTGTTGCTAATCTTCTTTCATGTACTTTACTTGAATATGCCTGTTCTTTTGAGTTTTGTTTTTTTAAAGTTGGAGAATTGTGTAGGTCATTTTTTGGTGGGCTACTGGATGGATTGGATGGCATTTGTTGGCTGGCTCCGTAATAAGAGATGTTTGAGAATGCCATTGGTTGTTTAATGTGTTTTTGTCTCTTTTGTTCTTTGCATGTTTTGTCAACTGATGAGTGATCACTATTTTTGCAATAGATACAGTATTAATTGCAGCTTCAGTTATTTTCATGGCTTTTGCTCCCATTCGGTTTTTGCCCTTTCTGGTGAATTTTATTACATCCTGTAGTTTCAAGTTAAAGATATTTTTAGCTATGCTCATAATATGAAGGTTGCCCACATTACCTGACTTTTCCTGAATGTATACTTCAAACGGGAGAGAGCCTATGAGGAGTGTATAAAATTTTTATATCAGGAGGTTCGGGAGGTTTATCTCCCGCCATTCGACTTTCACTTTTTTTACAATTTTTTATATAGTATAGGTTTTATATTTTTTATATATTATTAAGAAATAAATCGGTATTTACTTACTCAGGTCAAAGGAAAGGGAGTAACCCTATAAACGGTTAAAATTAAACTTATTTCAACGATTCAACAAAATCACCCCCTCGTGGTGAACCTCAAATCGCGAAAAAAAACTTGATATGGTTTTACCCAGCCACTCTCCGCATCGAGAAGTCCGGGATATATTTACATTGCAATACATTGATTGAATAGGTTAGGGTTGGACCTTCTATTCTGTTGCCGATTAGGGGATAGTAGGAAGCTAACAAGTGATTGGATTTTCCGGAAACTTCAAATTTATACATTTTTAGTTGTTATATCAAGTTCATTGGAAGTTATTGGGAACAAGGTAGAAGAGTTTTTTAAAAATGGAAAACCCATGTCCAATTTCGCCAACAAGTTCATAAAGTTAGGTTATACCCAAATCAGATTTTGAAATTTTCGTTTCACCACGCGCTAAGAATTACTTGAGAGTGACAGTATTGGGTATTTTTTATCATGTTTGGGCGTTTCTTAGCTCATGGTGGAACGTGAATTCTATTTTGTCATTCCAAAATCTGTCTCAGGTATTACCTAACTTCAGGAAATGATTGTTGAAATTGGGTATAAGTGTTTCAAGGGTTGAATTTGAATATTTCAATTTTTCTCAATGTACTGTTGTTGAAATGAAATTGTTTTCTTTTTCTGGTGCACAATGTAATGTGGACTCCATTCCAATTTTTATTGTGCCCTGGAAATGTATAAAGTGTTAGCAGGAATACACATAGATTTACCTAACTAATCCACAAATCCGCTTATAAAATATTGGCGTATCTTAAGTATCTGAAGCTTAAAAGATGCTTACTAAGGAAAATGGACTTCATTTACAAAATGCACAAAGGAAAATCAAACAATTCACTCGACATGAATTACAAGGAAACACTCCAAGTAGATACCCGGTTTTTGTTAACTTTTCTTAGCTTCACCATAAATTATTCATTATTGACAAAATTTCCAATGTTTCCCCTAATTCATTTCAATCTAGGCAGTTTAAAATCTGAATATACAGTTTATCATGCAAGAAATTAGAATTCTCTTACATTGACGTAAAACAAGATATTGAAATAGAATTTCCCATTATTAAGTAGTAAGAAAATCAAAGTATACTATACCCTGTTTTTAAACTAGAAGAGATTTGAATTTTATTCGGCATTTCTGCCTCCTATTGATTGGTTAAATTGCCGCCCGTTTCACACAGCTTTTTTGATACAACTGACAACGATATTTGTCAGTTTTGTATTTATATGAAAAAAATATAACTCCAATTTTTATTAGGTAATTTTTTATCACGTTTGTTGTCTTATTTTTTACTAGTATTATATTACTTCTGAGTTAAGTGCTATTTTAATCATTTATTCGGTTTGATAAACAAAATCTATGCTTGTTTTTTCTTGTTGATATAAATTTCCATGTGGAATTCAATTATTATAAATATTTCCACAAGTTTTACTTACATTACAGTACATTATTATGGTACTTTTCGATATCAAATCTTCTGTGGAATTCTAGTTAGTGCCCAAATGTTAATAAAGAATAATCTAAGCATACAGTAACTTTTTTATACATATTTACATTATCCAATTTGGCATAAATAACTTATGATAACCTCACATTTTGTTCACAATAATGTGACATTTGGTTACAGCTTTCGCCATGGCCTGTGACAAATGATGATTCAAATTCTAGACTTGCATTGATCCCTTATTGGACACGACACCTGCAAGCAGTATAATGCATATGTCACATAATTGTCAATAAGTTAGAAAAGTCTGGAGACTACCGTTTCGGAGCATTAATATTATTTGGAACACGACTGTTGACTACGTTTTCGGAATACACCCTTTAGTAACTAATCTAGTAACTTAGTGGTGTAAGTGAGGTTTCTTAAAATGCTTCTCCTAGTTTAAAAACAAGGTGAAGGCATAATAATAAGCATTCATTCAAGGTGGTGATCGGAAACCATGATATGTCCTGGAATCTGGGAAAAAAAGTCCATAAGAAAAATAAAAATGTCTTCAAGTTTCTTGCTAGTTTCTTGCTAGGTGGCGCAATGTATCACTAACAAAATATTCTTTCCATCAACGTTGGAAACCGGTTAGAGCTAACCAACCAACAATTTTGATTTGAAGAGCTTGAAAACGAATGACTAAGTCTAAGATATCTCCCACTGGTGATTCTTAGTTTCTATCTCACCAATCACTTGTTTGTTGTGATAACTGCTTCGACACTAATATCTTCACATTACTTATTCAAAGGGCTTCACTTACGAAATTTAATTGGATAGTCCCCAATTTAGATCGATGAAGAATATCAATTTCAAAAACTACTGTCCCTATTCTACGGCTTTTGTTGGAGTCATTCTTTTGTATTACCAATTTTGAAGTGGTGAGTGCAGTGATAATTTGTTGAGATAAAAAAAAACTAAAGCGATTCTTGAAAACGTAGACTCTAATGCAAAAAGCATCAAATATAGATTCCAGGAAAAAAAAGAGCAGAACTTTCAATTTTTCAATCGGCAACTTTGGGGCATTATATCACACCTAGCTCTATCCATAATTTTTTTTTGGGAAATTTGTACCTGTACCTGTCAAAACCGTGGACTGATATCTTCTGTAATTCCGAAGATATTGGCATTTGTTAGATAATTGTTAGCAGACCCAGTAAGTTGTGAGATAAATTATGTTGCCAAACTTTTGGAAACAAAATAACATGCTGAAATGCATTATACTATATGTCAAGATGATAATATTATACTATTATAACGCCTTACAAATTCAAGAATTACTTCACAAGGATTAGACCGTTCACTAAGAACGAACATCTACTGGTCGGGTTATGCGCCCCGACCGACATTAATTAGACTCCCACATTAAACGGGGATGGGATATCATGATATAACCAACCATCCTAAATTGTAACTAGAAGGGACAATATCACTTATACCGGTTTCGGGGTATATGCGCCTCGTCAGTACAAGGTACACATATCATCCGTCCAAAAGCTTTAAGAGCATAATGCTGGGCTGGATATAACGCTGAAATCACATTAATACATTTACCCCAATGGAGGAAATGCTAAAAATGCGATAATAGCGACATCGCCGCAACTAACCACACACCAAAGTTAACATTGACAATAAACCTTCTCGGGTTTCCAGTTATTTGTTCAATCGCAGCTTTCTGTAACAATTGTCATATTCAAGTAAAGCGTGTTATCAATAGATGTCCCGATGATTGTATCATACTATCATAACGCATTAAAAACTTGAAAATTACTTTCCAAAGAGTAAACTATTCACTGAAAACAAACATCTACTTCTTGGGATATGTGCCACAGTTCCAAGTGAACGTTCTACACTTTGGAAAATAATTTTTGAATTTGTGAGGCGTTATAATAGTATAGGTGATACTATTATCTTGACTTGATTCTTAAATATGACAATTGTTACAGAAAACTGTAATTGAACAAATAGCTGCAAAACCGAGAAGGTTTTTCGCCAATTATGAATTTCGGTAGGTTGTAAGTTGTGGGAATGTCGCTAGTTTCCCATTCCCAGCATTCCCTTTACTGGGGTGAATGTATTAATGTGATTTCAGCGTAATCTCCAATCCAGTACTATGATCTCAGATAGCGAAAATACGCTCAAGCTGGCGTACGGATGAGATTGTCCCTTCTAATCAATTATAGACCAGAGTGGTTGGTTTTATCGTAGAAATATCCCAACCCCATTTAACTTGGAACTGTGATTCATTGTCTGTCGGGGCACATGACCTAATAAGTACCTAAATGTTTGTTTCCAGTGAAAATGTACCCAAGTTTCAAATTTGTGAATACTATTATCGGTAGTGATAACCCAAGGACATTGATAATTGTTCGAAAAAATTTTATGACATATTTCGAAAGCTTGTTGCTTGGAGGTCTGTCTCCCATAAGCAAGAAGCTGGAGAAAGTGGTCTTAAAATTTTTGAGCATTTATCAATGTCCGTGGGTTATCCGGATAGAAAATGTTTTGCTAATTATAGTATTACAACCAAATCGTGATATTCCGAAATATTAAATATTTGCAACTTCGAAATCTAAATAGATCGATAAGTGTCCATAGCAACGTGAAAATAGCCCATGGTCTGTTATCAGTGAAATGTTGACACGATTGGGTGAAACTGATTATATGATAAGAAGTGAGGAAATTTGATTGGTTGTTGGAACCCTCAAAAAGTTTTCGGAGGTAATTACACAAGTGCATCAAAATTACCGATTGTTTTTTATGAAAGCATGTTGTCTAATAACTGCATGAGTTTATTTTCATATTTTGGCGAAACAAAATATGAGAATAACCGAATGCATTTTTTACTGACAACATGCTTGAATAAAAAATTGAGTATCAGGTTCATTTTGATGCACGAGTGTAATTCGGTTAAATATTTCTCGAGTAGAAGAAATAAAAGTATTGTATTTTTGAGTTTACTCTTGGTTACTTCATCTTAAATAGAACTCAAAAAATCTTGTCCAAATCGCGACATTCCAACGAATTTTAAAATTCGGTATATGTCACAATGGCAATTTTAACACTCGTCACCATAGTTACGGACCTACAGGGAAATTTTCGATAGCGATAGCGGGATCTTTTCGATTGTTGGTGGCATCTTTTCGATAGTTAGCGGCATCTTTTCGATGGTTAGCTGCATCTTATCGCGATAAGATCCCGCTCCATATGGGATTTTCAATACAGGAGGGTAATATTCGCGATAAGATCCCGCTTCATATATGATTTTCAACAGAGGATTGTAATATTCTTGATTATTCTTTAAGCGATCCTGTCAGCCAATCGTGATAAGAAAAAAGTTCAAATCGACCAATTTCATCAAAATTACACTGATAATTTGCTAGTAGCAAATTACAGCGATTATTTTTTCCACTTGTCAAAATCTAACATTTTGGTGGTTTTAACCAATAGCAATACATTATTCTAGCCAATCATTCGGTATTATACTGATAGTTTTACTTCCTCATGGATAATATCTTGAAACGTCAAAATTTCACTTTGTATTTGTCATTATTGACAACTAAAAGTGCTTCGAAGTTTATTGAAAAATGAACACAAACCGATTCAGTGCCATCACCCAAAAGAATATTGAGCATTCAGTTAATGACAAATTTGAAATTGTTCAAAAAAATAATCTTCCCAAATACAACTCGCTCTCCAAATTATATCACATAATTTTTTATTTCAATCACTCAAACTTGTTTATTTAAGGCAAAAACATTCGAACAAACCGAATTCAGATGGAATCTCTAGTCCTAACG
>CAJUYG010002555.1:0-30417 GCA_910591675.1 Galerucella calmariensis | reverse complement strand
AGAACAACTTAATTTGCATATATTTCCAGCGTATGGATTATCATTTTATAAAATGATATAGTATTAGTTAGCATTTGGTGACAGTAGAAATATCCATAAAACCACGAGAAAATGAAATTCGGCTTCCAGAAGGATCTTACTTCTAATAAGGGAGGTAGTATTCCTTTTTTTTTTGGTGTAGCACGAATGAATTGCTTGGTCAGTATATCCAAATTCACTGAACATTGTTTCCGCTTATGAGTAATTGTTCATTTCAACTATTCAGTCTAGAATTTTCGTTCGATATTGGTCTCTATTACTATACAGGGTGTTTCAAAAAAAGGTAACACCGTCTCTAGGATAGGTGAAAAACAGAAAAATAATTGGGGTTGGCTCAGTGAAATTTTTTTCTAACGCCATCCGTTTTCAAGATAAAGGGCGTTGAAGAAAATGAAAAATTACACATTTCTTACGATTTTGCCGAAACTACTGGCACCATTGCAATTAAATTTTATACGAATATGTTTTGGAAGCTGATATATCCCATGAATTTGTTTTTATATCTAACTCTCATAGAGGGCGCTAGTTACACGATTCATACAACGTATTATTCAACATAACTTTTTTAAGGGTAGAATTATGAGTCAAAACTCCAAGTGAACATAAACATCGTTTAATTTTACACCAAAAAAGTACTCTTGGTAAAACTCGATATTATGTACCGTTTTCGGAATATTTTGATTTGAAAATTATGAAGTAATAATCGCTCCTGGTATAAACTAATGATAAAGTTCGCTTTTCTCTAAGTTTGCCATGTAAAATTGACATTTATTGATTGTTATGACAATAAGTCAACAATAAATAGAGTTTTGAAACCTTGTTATTTGTAAAATTAGATATTGTTAAACAAAATGTACTCAAATGTTGAATACACCGACATGTTATTAACTTTAGGCGAGTGTTTAGGAAACTCTAGTGCAGCTTTTACGCGTTATGCAGAAAAGTTTCCTAGAAGAAACTTACCAAGTAAAAAAACATTTAGAGCAATTGAACGACGTTGTCGAGAAACTGTGAATGTAAGACCAAAGAAAATAAATTCCGGTAGACCAAGAACAACAAGAACAATTAATAAAGAAAATATTATTTTAAATTTAGTTGATCAAAATCCAACATTAAGTGTAAGGAATATGGCAAGACAAACAAATACATCTTCTTCAACTACTTGGCGGATACTTAAAGAGCAGCAGCTACATCCTTACCATTACAGACAAGTTCAAGAATTCTTGCCGGACGATCTACCGGTTAGAGTCGATTTTTGTGAAACATTGCGAGAAAGGACAGCCCTCAATCCAAATTTTTTAAAATGTATTCTTTTTACGGACGAGGCCACCTTTACGCGACAAGGTATGTTTAACTCCCATAACGCACACTACTGGTGTGATGAGAATCCACAAGCCAAAAGGGTATCACATTACCAACACTCATTTAAAGTTAATGTTTGGGCAGCAACTTTAGGTAACAGATTAATAGGTTATCATATTCTACCTGGAAATTTAAGTGGTGATATGTACCTTGATTTTTTAAATAATCACTTATTTGAGATATTAGAAGATTTATCGATAAATGAGCGAACATCATTATTTTTTATGCATGATGGAGCTCCACCGCACTTTGATAGAAGGTGTCGTAATTGGTTGAGTAACAATTTTCGGAATCGATGGATTGGTAGAGGTGCAGAAGCTCCGATTCATTGGCCTCCTCGGTCATGCGATTTTAATCCTTTGGACTACACAGTCTGGTCGTATATTAAGGAAAAAGTCTATGCTACAGAGGTAAATTCTCGTCAAGAATTAATAGACAGAATTAAACGTCACTTTAACGACATCATAGATGATCCCCAACCGTTAAGAAGATTAATGGATTCTTTAGAAAAAAGGATAGACTTGTGTATTCGTGAAAACGGAGGACATTTTGAACATTTACTCTAACTGAATTTTATGTTATGTTCTTTGTCTTTATTTTAATTTTCTTATTGTAAGTTTTTTTAATTAATAAATTTATCATTAACTTATACGAGGAGCGGTTATTACTTCATAATTTTCAAATCAAAATATTCCGAAAACGGACATAATATCGAGTTTTGCCAAGAGTACCTTTTTGGTGTAGAATTAAACGATGTTTATGTTCACTTGGAGTTTTGACTAATAATTCTACCCTAAAAAAAGTTATGTTGAATAATACGTTGTATGAATCGTGTAACTAGCGCCCTCTATGAGAGTTAGTTATAAAAACAAATTCATGGGATATATCAGCTTCCAAAACATATTCGTATAAAATTTCATTGCAATGGTGCCAGCAGTTTCGGCAAAATCGTAAGAAATGTGTAATTTTTTATTTTCTTCAACGCCCTTTATCTTGAAAACGGATGGCGTTAGAAAAAAATTTCACTGAGCCAACCCCAATTATTTTTCAGTTTTTTACCTATCCTAGAGACGGTGTTACCTTTTTTTGAAACACCCTGTATATCACCTTGATATATATCTTTTTAAAAAAGGCATTTCCTAATTCCCAATTCTTTGTAAAGCCCCCTTCGAATTTGATTGTAGGTATAACTTACTTGTAGAGAATCTTGTACCAAACTGAAATGATCCTGTTTGGTGTAGAGCGTAAGCGCTACCATTGGTACTGGTAATTTCATCTTGATCATCAAATCAGATTCTTTGATTAAAAGCGGTATCGCTTGATGGATATTTACTTTTAACTTTTGTTGATCCTGGCAAATTGATAACAAATTCCTTAACAAACAAGGATCTACTTCGGAAACCTGAAAAATGTATTACTATAGAGAGAGAGAGGTATTAAGCTAGAAAAAAAAGCATGCCTCACATTCTTTATAGATAATCACTGCCTAATCCCTGAGTTCTACTAGTCACCCATTTAATAAGGTGAAAAATGATGTACAAAACATGATAAATAAGTGTGTCCATGGATGAGGTATCCTATAGGTGAAAAGTGTTTAAATTTTAGTTTTATTGAAAAATGTCATTCTTGATAAAAAAAAGTTTGCTTGATCTAAAGCCCATAAAATGAAATAAAAAAAGGTTTTTCTAAACCCGTCTTATATTATAGCCAGTTTTATGAAAAACCGTATGAATAATTGCACTCAACTTTGCTAATTAGAGGATGGCTGGATGAATATTTTCCTGGGAAATGGATGGGATTTTATAGTCCAATATTTTTTCTGCCCCGATCCCCCAATTTAATTATTTTAGATTTCTTTTTACTTGAAACAAATAGTTTACGCAAATAATTGAAACCATTATATTGAAGACTTGAAACGAGTTATCATTAGTGACGTTGACGAAATCTCTCCAGAAATGCTGCGAAATACTAACAAGGAATTTAAAAAGAGAATTGGGGTATGTTTTGAAGCTGGGGGAGTATATATTAAATAGATGTTTTTTGTTTAATTAGTGTTTCTTACTAGTCCAGTAAATGAAGGGACAAAGCTACTGGAAAGTCCCTGAAGACTTCACTTTGAGCCCAATTTGTAGATCATGGCAGGTGTTTTTAAACGAAAAAAAACTCAACGCGGAGGGCGGGGGGAAATGACCCACCCAAGCCCTGGAAAACGGGTTTCTCGCCTATATCTGGCTCAAAAGTCCCCTCGTTTCAGAAGTCTCCTCGTTTCAGCTGCTGCTCTGCCTGTAGGAATTCTGCTGTCTATGTATCAACTTGTAAGCGGGCGGACGAATTGTTCCATAACTCGGCAAAAAATTGACATTTTCCGATGATTCAAAGTTCATCGCAATGGGAAGACCCGTAGCTATCATTCTATGTGACTTGCAGCTCGTTCGTACTTGACAAGGATATTTAAAAAGGCGGTCAAAGTTTTTTTTCACAAGATTTTGAGACTATTTCATTAATTTGATCATATTTTTTTAAAAATAGGATTTTATCCTAATTTTTTTTAATAATGGAACCTTAGGAGGTCTTGAATGATCTCAGAGATAATTTTTTAATATCTTCCTTGCGTTGTGATGAAAAATTGATTTGTCTATTTACATTTTTCAGCCGTTTTCGGAGTTCTGTAAAATCTGTGGAACAAGCGCGATTTAAAAATTCATCATCCTATATATTTCTTTCCAATGCACATCATTTTAAAGCTTAGGGTGTCTAGTTTTCAAATGTACTTTTCGATTTTTAATTAAATTCAATCATTTTCCAGAAACCAGGGAAACTGATCACACCGGTAAAAATCGGACTTTTTTTCAGAATAAATAAGTCAACAAATAAATTTTTAATCAAAACGCAAGAAAGATATTAACAAAAAATTCTGATATCATTCAAGACCTCCTAAGGTTCCATTAAAAAAAATGAGGATGAAAGACTATTTTTTATGATCAAATTATTGAAATTTTCTTAAAATCTTGTGTAAAAAAACTTTGACCGCTTTTTTGAATATTTTTGTTAAGTACGAACAAGCTGCAAGTTACATGGAGTGATAGTTTTGAGTCTTCCCATTGTGATGAACTTTGAATCATCGTAAAATGTTAATTTTTTGCCGAGTTATGGAACAATTCGTCCGCCCCCTGCATAGACAGCAGAATTCCTAGAGGCAGAGCAGCAGCTGAAATGAGGAGACTTTTAGGTCTCATTATCTCGATAACTATCGAATTTTCGAAAAAAATGATGGGAGCCACTTTTGTAGATAATAGGACGATCTTTATTTTCACCTAAAAAAAATTCTCTCACTCGCATATTCACCCAGATATTAGCGAGAAATTCATTTTCCAGGGTTTAGGGGACCATTTTCCCCCCTTCCGTGAACTCAATCGCGTTTAGTTTTTTCTCGCTTGAAAACACCTGCCGTGACCTACAAATTGAGCCCAAAGTGAAGTCTTTAGCGACTTTTTAGGAGCTTTCGATATTTTCAGGTGTTCAGTTACTGAACTATACATTATTATTCTGTATTGTTATTTTTGATAATTATTATAATCCTTGAATAGTGAGCATTGTTATCAAATATTTATCAAAAAATGAAAATTTAAAAATTATTCATAAAAGTTGACAATTAGTTGGTATATCGTAGGTTAATACATTATTTTCGAACTTAATTCAAAAATTCATAAGGTTTTCATAAAACTGGCTATAAAATGAGACAGGTTTTGAAAAACTTGAAGTTTATCTCATTTATGGGGTTTCAGAACAAGTAAAACTTCTTATCAAGAATAACACTTCCCACCAAAACTAATATTTAAAAATGTTTCACCTATAGGATCCCCCATCCGGGGACACGCTGTAGTTACACTACTATTGATACCCACGTGTTGATTCATCCACAAAGCAACCATGTCAATTTCATATGTCTTCAACATAATTTCAGCTGTTTTGTGCTTTCTAGAAAGCTCAACGGTAGCAGGAAGATTTTTTAGTATATGATGTGCTGTTACACTGGATAGAAGTTCGTCTAAGTGGGAAACAAGAGCTCTCGACCATTTAATTCTTCCTAAAATAGACAATGTTTAGACCAGTGTCCAAATTCACGCGAAATCTTTGAGAATATACCGGACGAGATATTAATTGCAATCAACCTTTCTACAGATAAATCATGACATGCAAGCCATGGATTCGAATCACAAACAAGATTATTCTCAGCATTCGCTTGATTTAATTTCTCTGGAATTGGTTTGGTGAAACTCACCAGCAATCGGTGGAAACAATCTGGGTACGGGAGGATCGTCTTTTTGTTTTTTGTACATTTTCACTATCCTCTCGACTTCCTTTTCACAATATTTCAGTATCCTTTCGTACTTTTCTTCCATTTTTGCTAGTGGAATTTTTTCGCTCACCTAATGAATATATTAATTTTAAAATTCACGTAAAAAGCCACAGCGGAAATGATAAAAAGTATGGACACGACGGCTGATTGGACGTTTCTCAAAAATCACAAATAATAAAATTATGTATTGGGTGCGGGGAGAAATTTAACTAACAAAAAACAATCGTTGTTTTTGTCCATAAGTACACGTTATTCTTAACTATAACAATTTCTAATCAAGTTTTTTCTGATTGAGTAAGTACATACCTCAAAACCTCAAACATTTCAAAAAACTGCATTCACTTAATTACAGTTTTATGTAACAATTGTCTTATTTAAGTAAAGCGTGTAATAAATAGTTGTGAATATAATACTACACATAGACTCAAAAGTTTTGCATCACCTTCTTCGGATGCGAAGGGATTTTTTTGCGCTAACAATTTTTTGTTGGCTTGTTTATCAATGTTTACCATTTCAATATATTCCAAATTTTTTGCAATATACAGATGTTTACAGTTTTTTTTGTGAGATAACATTTTTAGTGCGATAATTTTAACATTCAAGGCATTTGATTTTTACGATTTTGAGTGCAAACATGAATCGTCAAGTCATAAGTGAGATTGACCGTGCAAGAATAGTGGCTTTAGTTGAAGAAGGTCATTCTCAAAGGTTCGTGGCAAACAGAGTTGGCGTTTGGCAAAGTGATGTGTCTCGTGTATGGAACCGGTAACTCCAGACCAATTCTCTTCGTGATAGACCTAGAAGCGGTAGAAGGCGTGTTACTAATCAGCGGCAGAACCGCTATATCCACTCAACTATCCGAAGGAACCCGACCATGGCAATACCAGCACTCCAAAGAGATATGAGACATGCGTTGGGAGTTCAATTGTATCGATCTCGACATTACGAAGACGAATACTTGCGACAGGTTTGAGGTGTCGACCAATAAGAGTGCCAGATTTCAACCTGAGCACAGAGTTCGCCGACTACAGTGGGCTCAAGAACACGAGGCCTTGCCTGAAGAATTTTGGAATTCGGTGTTTTTTTCCGACGAGACAAGGATTTGTTTGGTACAAGATAGCCATCGTCGAATACGTGTGTGGCGGGATCCAACGAGAGTTGCTCAGCTTGCCCATGCTCCCCCGTGCCGCACTTCAGAGGAGGAAGTGCTATGTTTTGGGCTGGTGTCATGTTAAATGATCGCACATAATTAATTCATGTGGAGGGAACGATGACTGGTGATAGGTATCTCAGAGAGATTCTACATCCTCACGTGAGACTATGGCGCGCAGCTGTTGGCAATTCCTTCGTTTTTATGGACGATAACGCCCAACCTCATCGGACCAGAGCTGTGAATGAGTATCTTGAAACTGAAGGGATCAATCGTTTGAACTGGCCTGCCCTATCTCCTGACATAAATCCCATAGAACATGCTTGGGACATGCTTGCCAGGGCAGTGGCAGCACGCAGAAATCCACCCAGGAGTACAAGAGCTTGTTCATGCGGCCCAAGAAGAATGGCGAAATATTCCTCAACAGGATATCAATAATTTGGTAAACAGCATGGGCAGGCGACTTCAAGCTTGCATAAATTCTAGAAGTGGAAATACTCTTTATTAAAAGTTCGCATGCAGGTTCTCACTTAACCTTTTCTTCAAAAAGAATCAATTTGTATTCAATTTATTTAATTTTTAAGAATACTTTTTATGTTTAAAGCAAATTTATTATTGGATAATAAAAATTTTTGACAAATATACACGTTTTTTTTATTGAAACTAATTATTTGATTAATCTCTAATACATTTATAATGAACACATTTTTTTTTTCGGAGATTTAGGGTGATGCAAAACTTTTGAATCTATGTTATTTTACTTTTATAACGCCGATATCATTCTGGTTTGTAATTAGAAGGGACAATATCACTTTTGTAGACCGGTTTCGGCGAATACCCACAACTAACCAAAATTCATATTGACAAAAACCATCTCGGTTTTGTAGTTATTCACTCAATCACAGTTTCCTGTAATTATTGTCATATTTAAGCAATTTTCAAATTTGTAAGGCATATATAATAGTATCGTACTATTATCTTAAGACGCTTTGCAATAATTGTATTACCTTTTCAAATCTAGTCAAAAATCGTATTCCTTGGGGAGTTTCCCAAACGCTGTCGAAATTTCTCTCAATAGTTTCTGCGATGTTTTGCCTCAACTGTTCAGTGTTGGCTAAAAACATCTTGAAATCTGATTCAAATTCATTGTTTCTGTGATCCAAGTAATCATAGGTTTTGTTCATAACTATTTGCTTTATTTCGTCGAATTTTTGAATGGCTTCTTCCAAAGCTGTGAATAAGAAATTAGGAAATTCGTTAAACATTCCGGGAATTTAAAGACATGCATTAATACCATCTCCCAAAAGTAATCCTTCCATCCTACGTTGGAAAAGTTCGCTGTAGTCGTCAATAAGGTCGAACATCGCTATAATTTTCATCAATCTTCTACAAAAAGCATCGAATTTTCCAAAAACGTAGTTTTCAGAAAAATTAAATTGTGCTTGATCAGGTAAAAACGGCTGTGCCTTAACAACGTTATAAGTTTTTCTATAAACTTTGTTTAGAACTATGCATTGTGTTAGTTTTTCCTTCATAGTAGCCCTATCCTGAGACCAAATGCTCTCTTGTCCTCGGCAAGTTATAAAGTCCTTGCAAGTTTCTATCATTTGATTGGTTATCTTGAAAAAATAAATTAATTAGCTGAAGATCTGAGCCTTCATCTGTTTCAAAGAGTCCATCTGGTCCCCCACTCTTGTCTTTTGAATCAATATAAGTATGCGCCAAAATAAACAGTAGGTACACAAAAATAATACAATTTATGAAAGTATTTAATTGCGCCCCATTGTGACATTTAAAACCCTCTGCGATTCTGCTGCTCATTATTGAACATAATTATGTGCAAATAGTGGTCACTACATTCAATGAAAATGGAGGATTCATTTGAACTAAATATTGACCTTTTCAGTATGCCACAAGTGTATGCACTCGGAAGCATAAGAACAGGTGAATGGGAAGGGCCCGGGTCCGCATCAGTAGACATACACGATGTCCGTCACTGTTCACGGGGTGTTTATTGGTGTGGAGGGGGTGAAGAACCAACACGGCGCGTCTCCAGGTGGTAGATAGGAGGGCCTCTGACAATGATCTATGGGGGCTTATGGGGATTTATGGGGGCTCGTTGAGCATAAAACCTCAGCCTCTTCACCATGTGATCGAGGCTGAGGCGGGGAAGGCTTTCCTGCCCTTGAAACGGCTGGGCTACGTGCGAAGTGGGGAAGAGTGCAGGCACGTCAATAAGCTCCGGCTCCTGGAAGATATTCCAGTTCTGGCTCGAGCGGCTGATGAATGCCTGCGTAAGTACTACTTCGCTACCCCATACAGGGCTATGATCCGGGATAGAGAGTCCTGGGAAAAAGAGAGGAATTCACAGCCTAATGGGACCGTCTGGTACACAGATGGCTCATGCTCCGGTGATAGAGCAGGGGCTGGAATTTACTCCAGGAACCCAAGAACACAAGTTTGTGTACCATTGGGTGATGGTGTGTTTGCATATCAGGCCGAGATATATGCTATCTTGGAATGTGCGCAGATAAACCTAGACAGAGGTTATGTGGATCGACGCATAACCATATACTCCGACAGTCAGGCAGCAATTAAAGCCCTGAGTGGGTGTACCAGCAACTCAAGACTTGCTAACGAATGTCGAGAACGACTCTGGTTTTGAAGGCAACGATATGGCGGATGCACTGGCTGCGGAAGGGGCAGCAGCTCCTTTCTGCGGCACGGGCCTAACAAAACAAAAAATACGCAAGGAGACGAAGAAGTGGCTGAGGAATCAGCACCTCGCTCATTGGAATGCTCTGCAGGGTCCTAGACAATCCAAACTTCTACTGAAGGGATGGACTGATGGACACGCCAGGGCAGCTACTGAACTACCAAGAAGTAGGCTAAGGAAGATAGCAGGACCCCTAACAGGGCACTGCTGTATGAGGAAACACCTCCACAACTTAGGAGTAGAGGAAGGTCCCCTATGTAGGGGTTGCGGCATGACTGACGAAACGTCAGTCCATGCTCTCTTAGAGTGTCCACACTGGGCTGTACTACGCAGGCGAATCTTCGGAGTCCCTGTTATGGTCCCTGGAGACACAAGCAGACATCCATTGAAAAAGGTTGTGGCCCGCTAGTGGCCTCAGTGCCAGAACCTTCCTTGAGTTGTCCAGGACAAGGCTCGCCTGCACATTTAGTAGTAGTATTATGGGAAGGGCACTCGAAACCCAAACTACGAGAAATTTCTCTCTTATCAAACTTTTCCCAAAGAAATCTAGCATCTACCAATATCACTCGCTATGCCATCCTGATGAAGCCATTGCTTTTGCATAGTGAGATTTCATGCGCGGCATAAGTCTCTTGTAAAAATTGTAAGAATATTTTTTCTGTACCGCTTTCGGCTAACAGTGACTGGATGCCCATTGCCCATACTCATCTTCAAGAGAATGACTAGGTGGAACATTTTCATAATTATTGGATAAAATCAATAAATAACAAATTCCACATGATAGATGATTATTACATATTACTCAACTGTCTTCTGCAAGTTCTTTGTGGCATTACTTATTCTTTTTTCTTATTCTTTTGGGAATCAAACCACAATCATGTTTTCTATTTTTTATTTGGACGTTTCGGTAGCGTTCCAGCTACCGTTGTCAAGATTAACTAGCAATAAAATTGATAAAATAATTTTTGGCCCTTATATGACACAACGAAAAAATATAACAACTAGACAAATAGAAAACATTATTGTGGTTTGATTCCCAAAAGAATAAGAAAAAAGAATTACTCAACTGGTTCCACAAATAATATTTTCATCGTCAGGTCTGGAAACAAGGTTCAAGTAATTTTGCGATGCAAATGTTATTTGTCAAGTAGAAGTGTATGGTGAAGTGAAAAATAAAATATGTTCCTTAGCACTAGAAATAAATTCCTCTGTATTTTAGGCCCTATTATGCGTGAGACTGAAGCAATACAGAGATGACACAGGAAAAATACATCAACCGGAAGTCAACAGACAGACACTCCATGATGATCGCGAGGTATCCAGACGGTAGAGGAATGGTTCTCAACGAGCTGTCAGTGAATCCGGGCAATACCCGTGACGTCACAGCGTAAGCAGAATTCCGGGGCTCGACAAAACCGTTTAGAGTGCAGTCTGTGTGCCCTGATGTAGGCACCACGGAGGAATCTGATTGGCGCAGTTGTAACTACGCCAATTAGTATAAATATACCTGCCAAATGGCAAAAGTTATCAGAGAGGCCTAAGGAAGATGGAAACATGGCAAAGACGATGGAAGCAATGCAAGAGGAGAAGAGAAGCCGAAGCCGCTCAGAAAGCGTTCGCAGAAAGACGCAGAGGACAGAATCCTCAAGAAAAGACGAAGAAGTGGAGATGGATTTCACGGAAGTGATATCCATCGGGGAAATACAGAAAAAAGAAGCCGCCGCCCGAAGGAAAGCCAACGAAGAAGCGATGGACGAAGCCATCCGCGAAAACAAGAAGACAATGACGACGCACCGACCGTCACCCGTAATCCTGCGGAGCATCCACCACTGGAGCTCCGTAAGAAGAGAAATTGAACGGCGAAACATCAAGACGAGGTATATAACAATCCGAGAAAGGCTCGGAGTGAAAATACCCTGCAAAGGAGCAGAGGACTACAGGAACCTCACAAGGTACCTGAGAGAAGAGAGAAAAGAAGTGGAGTGGTATACGTTCATGCCACAAGAAGACAGGATGGCAAGGATCGTCATCCGAGGACTAATGCACTACGAGGACATCAAGGGAATCAAGGAAGAAATCGAGTGACAAGGGGTAAGTATAAAACGACTAATCCAACTAATTCCAGATTCGGAGAGAGAAGACCGCTACCCATCTACCTGATGGAGCTGGAGCCTGGAGAAGAAAAAATCCGGAAAATCCAACACATCCAGAACGTGAGGATCAGGTGGGAAGAACAAAGAAGGGGAAAAGAGCCGACGCAGTGTTACAACTGCCAAGGCTTTCACCACGGACAGACGACGTGTAACGTAAACACGAAATGCGTGAAGTGCGGAGGACCACACCGATCCAACGACTGCCCACGACCGAAGACCAAGCCGGCCACCTGCGCAAACTGCCAGGGAGAACACCCGGAAAACTACAAAGGATGCCCAAAAGCCCTGAACAACCAGAAGACAAGGACAACAGCAGTAAAGAAGACAGGAGTCAGCAACGCACAAGCCGCAGCTAACAAGGGAACAACGACGACAGCAACGAAACAACAGATCCTCGAACAGGTGACAAAGCTATTAGCTCAGCTAATGGCTTAAAGTCGCTTGTAAGAGATCGGAAGAAAAGAAGACACACTCTATAAGGGTGTTTTCAGTCGAAAATGCTGGTTGAGGACGCACTTTGTAGAGGCAGCGCAAACACACACAACTGAAGACCGCCGAAGAAAAAACCACCGAGGTTACACGGCCAAAGAGAAGACGGCTCGCCCCCAGCTGCTAGCCCTTTTAGCTAGGGACGAGCTGTACGCTGAAACACGAACTACGATGATGAGACCCATCGGATAAGATGGGGGGAAGTGGTGGAAGTCCTTCCCGGAGATGTACCTCGCTTAGAGAGGAACATCCTGGGTGGGACGGGCTCATCTAGGTTGTGTGTGTGTGAAAAGTCATCAGTCTATCTTCAAGCTTCGGCTCTAGATAGTTATTATTTTATCTACGAAATAAATCAGTATTCTCCGAGCTCCGGCTCGAGACCTATTTAGTATTCATAAGCTATTCACGAATCGTCTCCGAGGCTTGGGTCAGACGCCCGCCTTACTATTATTCAAGAAGCAGTAAAAAGTACCGTCAAAGCTCCGACTTACACGTAGTAGATCGTGGTGAAGTTTTCAACAATAACCAGCGTTTCATTATCCACAAATGAACAGAAAAAACCCAATTTTAACGAAGAAAAATTGTTTATCTTCCTACACAGTACTCCTTCAGCAAACTATTTTTATAGTTACACCCTGAAGGAGGAGTTACTGCTGTGCGAATTGGTAACATGGCGCCCAACGTGGGGCCTCTCGTCTTTTGGATGAGAGACGGGGCCCACTCACCTGAGGACGAAACGGGGCCACTGTTACACGAACTGGTAACAGAATGCCATGCCAGAAGGAACTAGGTGAACTGACAGACCACTATAAGACCTGGTAAAAATACAGATGAAACAAAGTCTGTAGAAGATACAAGAACAGGGAAACACAATAATTTGCTCCCCTCCACTAGGAAAACATACCCTTATCCTACAATGTGTCAGAATTAATAAAAATAGTACTGATACTCAGAAGATAAATATATTAAATGACAGCCAGGAAGCGCTTAAGGCTTCAAATAGTCTTGAGACTGGTGGATAAATGCCAGAAAAAACTAAATGAACTGGCAGGCTACATTGAAGTGAGGTTATTGTGGGTGTTTCGACCTAACGATATTGAATGAACAAGCTGATAAGCTTGCAAGAAGAGGCTCAACAACAATGAATGCTCCTTGGGTCCACAATGGAAGTGGTCCGAGGAAAAATACAAAAATGGATATAAAATAGACTACAGTGGAGGAACACTCCAAAGCAGGTACAGTGAAACCTCTATAGGTAATATATGTGTTAAATGGGCCTGAGAACTGAAGAATATCAGTGGGAAGCAGCTGAAAATCATCACAGGTAATATACGGTAGAAGATTATCTGCATCAAATGGGGCTGTATAGCCGGGATCTTAGTTCCAATTTTTTTGGCTTAAGGGGCATCTACCAAATTCGACCTTGCACAATTATGCTTTGTATATTTTTTTGTTTCCCTACGTCCTCACGTTTAAGTTCACATAACGAAAATTTTATTAGAAATATGAAAGCTCCGCAACATGTAGTAGCCAAGCGGTCCAAGCGAATTTTGGTTCACGTGATACTGTATAAGCTTCGTCAGTACTGAACTGGGAGACCGCCGAGACCGGCGAGCGTTGTATCAACAATGGAACGGCACGCCACTACCGAAGCAGAGAGACAATGTCAGTCATAGAAGGATAGAAAAGCGAGAGATGGATTTTTATCCGATATTTTAGTGGTAGCAACCGAATTTCAATAAGGAATTGTACGGTCATATGTAATTCGAGGATTCTGAGATTTTTATATAGTATTCATAAAGCTTCAGATCAGACCCCTTATAAATTAGTTTTTCCATTCAATCCATATTTAATTCTTCACAGGGGCTTAAACTTTGCTTAATATGTGTATTTTTCATGTTCTTTTCAACAATATTTGGTTAGCATTTCAAAGTTTTTATTCAATGAGAACTCTAAGTTCAACATTAATCTACATGATATATTTTTTTCTAAATTTTCAATACATCCATTACTTCAAAATTCTTTGCCCAAAATACTTCGATATTTTGTCAAATCGCTGCCGATAGATTCCCCTTAATATTCCAACCGGTAACTAAAAAACACACGTCATTCGAAATGACTGTTTATTTTGGTGCATACCTACCGTATTTGAAAAAATTGGAAACCAAATTAATCTTACTTTAACCATGAGGGCAGAAGTTCTTTCAGATGTATTATAAAACTGCGAAACGCTGTGGATCAAGCGCACTGTTTGTAGCAAACCCATGATAGAAGATCTCATTTTGACCTGAAACAAATTCTATAGAAATATTCGCTTCAAGTTAAGTTCACTTCAGTTAAATATATACCAAACAATGCTAGTCAGAAAAGAAAATAGACATGAATTTTTCTCACCGGATCATCCAAATACAGTGAATGGCATTTAGTTTCCAAAGCTTGTATAAACTTGGCATTATCCTTGGCTTCGTTATAGCAAAATGTAATTTTTTTATCGGTATCTTTCCATTCTTTTAAAATTTTCGCGTGTGCCAACTTCAAACACAAAATTGTCATTTGTACTTCCGGTGTATTTACTTGATTCACAATTTGTGAAAATTGCGCGCCTCTTTTTTTCCAGTATTCCAATTCATCTTGTGGACCTGGAAAGTTAATTAATTGTGCAAGGAATTCGTTTTTTGAATGGACATCTATTTCTAATCCATTTATTCAGCGAACAATATCTGGAAGTACTTAATCAAAATACCCCTCCAATAAGGATGCAGAAAAAATCACGAAAGTTGTTTGAGCAAGTTTTGTGGACAAAGGAACTTTCATTTGTGGAAGTTTCCAAGTGATTGATGAAATAATACAACCTAATAGATATTGTCTATTTTTGATATTTTGAAAGTGACAAATGGAATATTCAAAAAGAAATCCATTTTAAATTCAAATTATGCAACTTATAATGCAGATGCGTTATTGGTTCAAATGCGAAGTTGTCGAGAGACTTCCTTTGCTGTTCCATGTTTCAGCTTCTTCTTATTTTTCCTTCACTGGGATTTTTGAGCTTAATCAGGACAAAATGTTGACATCTGACATTTATCAATCTGTTGTTCATCCGTTTATCCTGCTCAATTTTAATTTGGACCATTTTATCAATAAAAGGCATAAAGCTTAGACTCGAACTAATCAAAAATGTGAACACCCTATTGAAACTGAACGAATGAAAATGGAGAAAATCATATTTCTGATTTTGTGAAAGTCACGAGAATGATTGGCATTCTAGATGATATGGCTGAAATTCTGGCATTTCTTTTTATTATCTGACTCTTCGAACAGAGTATCTATTCACTAGAAGTGGCAGCTCCAAAGAGAGTAAAGTCTTATGGAGTGCGCAAGCAGGCTATCTTATAATTTGCGCATGTGCACTTCTTAAGTTTTTACTCTCGTAGGAGCTCTCAGACGAAGCGAAGTACCTAGGAGTCATCTTGGAACAAGGATTGACCTTCAGAGAACACCTCGAATACGCAGTCAACACGGCAAGACAAGCAAGGAGACGACATGCAGGACTCATAGGCCGGAGATCCAATCAACCAAAGAAGATACAAGCGCAGCAAAACATCTGTCTGAGACAAGCCACAGGCGCACCGTACTACGTCAGGAATGATCAGCTTTATCGGGAATTAGACCAGAAGAAGATCCTCTAAGTCATGGAAGCCAAAGCCAAGAGAAAATTCGAAGAGCTAAGGACACACCCAAACACTCCACTGAGACAACTTACGGACTACACCAGAGAGGACTACAACAAACACGCACGACCAAGGAAACAGCTCGAATATGGAGAGCAGTGAGGACAAACAGCATCACCAACAGGTAAGTGAAAGAAGATCACTTAGGATCGGTCGTTTTTATGGACAGACAGGAAAGTTAGTAAGACCAGCTTTAACAAGTGGATCCACTCTCTAAGGTCGTCTTTAGTCGCAGTACGTCGGCTGAGGATTTGTACCTTAAGAGACAGCGACATACACACACCTCCCGCGAGCGACTAAAAATCAAGAAGACCAACAAGAGAGAAGTGACTATCACTACCTCAAGAAAAACAGAAGAACGCCAGAACTTTTCCATAAACCAAGAAAAGAAAATGGACTAGCCCAGCAGATTGGACTGAGGCCTCATCGGAAGAGATTAGAATGCTCCTGGAAGGGACGGGTTTAATAGAGGTGTGTGTGTAGCTCTCAGAAGCTTTCACTGATAGTGAATAAACTTCCTGATAGGCATACGTGACTCTCTTTCCTTTATATTGTCAGACGAATTATTAGGACTTGATTCTAAATGTGTTACATCTGGCTTTAATGATCACATGAAATTCTTTGATTGCTGGAAGGCATTTCAAATTCTCATTTTCTTCTAATATATCAAAAGTGCTTGCTAGATCTAAGATACTTTGCAGAACTATCCAATTTGGGACAACCTGTATTATCGCGGAAAATAAACAGCTGCCTCAAAAGTATATACTATTCTGAAAATTCTAGTAGTGTATTGAGACCTTGGTTAATATAAAGAGCAGCTGAGTTTACCTGAAGAATCATTTTCTCGTCTAATTTGCTCGCTTTCTTTTAAAATCTCATCCAGTCGCTTAATCCACCCTTTCACTCTATTTTCGAGGGGCTGCGTTTGATCGGAATGTTTTGCTATTTCCTTAATATCATCAGCATCGTGATTGGCCATTATTATTCTTCCATCATCGAATAAGTTGCCTCCACCACATACTTCTTCGCAAACTGAAAGGAAGAAATTCAAAGTTTAACCTGTTCCTACCAACGCACTTTCGTTAAGATGGTTCAAGGTGGTACATACCTTTAAGAACACTGCAAAAAGATCTGAGATTTGGTAGTAAATTGTTTTTAACCATAGGACAAGCAGCAGCATCATCTTCGCAGTCTAAGCTAGGGTGTGCTAAGGCTTCCATAAAAACGAATTCGATTATTCTTTGTATGCTGGTAACTAAACCAACATGTTTTGAATCAATGATGCCACCGAAAAGGTCCTAAAATTGAAGTTCACCGCAATTAATTTTTTTTGACTTGGTATTAAGCTATCTTAATTTTTCAGGATTCCATAATTCGATAAGTTTTATTAGAAACAATAATGAAATATATCAATAATTTTCTATTCATGCGAGAAAACTCAGTATAAAATTATGATGGGTCTACAATAAGGATTGGGGCGCAGTTATTCAATGATGGGGAAAATTTGTGTAGCTCCTGTTTTTTGTGTACCTATATATTCCTAGAGTTTCAATAGATGCAATAAAGAACACTTCGGTGGAAGGCGCAAAAAATTAAGTGGGACACATCAAAGAAATGAAATAAGTTGGAAAAATAGAGTAGATGGGGCCTTTACTTGATGAAAATCATTACCAAACGATGAAATAAAACAATTTAATTTGTATAAACCTTCATTATGTTATTTGAACTTGAACTGTTCAATACGTATTATCAATACTTTTGTCAACATCCGTAAAATTCCGTAATATTGCATAAATTGAGAATTTTTCATTATATCTCCACTCGTTTAAGAAAGCTACTGTGATAGCGAAACACGTCATGAGCATGTATTGAGCTTCGTTCAAATACAGTTGGCAGAAGCAAACGTGAGCCCTGGTGAGCGTGTTCATGTCGCTGTAGTTGTATTTTTGTAGTAACAATTCAATATTTTGAATCGATAACCAAATATCGATACCATAAATGTCAACTGTTAAGAGATATGTAAGCAAAGTCAAACTTGCTAAAAATTCACCTAACTCTAAATATTAATAAAAAAATTTATATTGGACCAAAACTAAAACTACCGTTTGCCCTAAATGTCTATATTTTCAAATTACATGACTGTATTAATGTTATGAAAAAGAAGGGTCAAGTTTCTATGGAAAGCAACAAAATAATATGAACTGGTTATAGTCCAGTGTTGCCGATGCAAAAATTAAAATTACCCGAACTTACCATTCAAATTATCAGAATTTGTCAAAATTACCAAAAGGACACATTGGTTATCTAAATAAAGTCTTCGACCCCAGTCAATATAGAAAATCCAGAAAAACAATAGCCATTTTATATATCCCTTCATTCCCTTCTAACAAACATTCGAAAAACTATTGGATCCAAATTAATGAAATTGTCTAAAAATCGGATAATCATCTTCGCATTGACAACACTAATACAGAATGAATAAAATGATGTATGTTGATGAAATCACTCGGTCATATTATTTCGATTATATTTAACAATTACTAATGGACAATCGTTAACATTGACTCTTGATTGGCTGCTTGCGATGACCTTATTTTAGTTCGCATATTTTCCGGGGCTCATGTTCGGTTCTGACAACTGTAATATAATCAAGATTTAAACAAATTGAATTGGTTTATTCCATCGTTTGGAAAAAATATTCCAAAAGATACAATAATTGAAAAGCTTTGTGCACGAAATTTTGTTATTGGTCTTATCAAAAAAATCTGTCAAGGGAAGTTGTTCAAAAAATTACATGGCACCCGTTTTCCAGCAAGTTGTATTTGGAAAAATTTTAAGTAACTTGACTAAACACTTCATTCTGGAAACTATCCTTTATATTTTGGCTCAATTCATCCAGAGGAATTATAAATCAATATGCTTTTATAATTTTGTTTTGCCAAAAGCCAATAACGTACTGTAAGGTTTACCTTTTGAAAGCCTTCCTCGGGAAGCTGTTTGCTGCTGTTAGTTCTGTATATGTATATAAGTGTTCCCGTCAATGGCACGCTCACGCCATCTGTGAGAAATAGTTTCTTCTTATAAGTATGCTGTTGTACCATTGTCAATCTGCTGGACGTTGGCTGCAATTGTCTACTAGTACTTGGTTTGTTCGGATCTATGATGGGTTCCGGTGATAATTCTTCCATGTCTTGGTAAAACCACATCAATTTCGTCTTCATGTGTGGTAGAAACAGTTGATTAATTTCATCCAGCTGAAAATTCAAAAATAAATTGATAAAATATGTTGAAAATATCACAAGCCACGCGGTTTATCTTTAATACAGTGTGACACACATAGGATCGCAACAGACTTTTATTATGATTCATCATTATCATCATCATCATCATAGCCGTGCAGTTCATGGTGACTACGGCAAGTTCAATAGAGCTGTGCTAAATCCTATCATTGATAGGCTGGATAACTTCTTTTATATCAGTGCCAATATAATGTTTTATTTGTCCTGGCCTCTTTTGTTATAGTTTTTCATTTTCTTCTGCCTTTGCATTTTGTTTTCCATTCTCTTATCATTAATGCCTTCATGTTTTCTTCTTTTTTTTTATTCTGTTATTTAACGTCGGTCTATTTCTGCGACTGAGGCTAATCCCCGACGCCGGGAGCACTCGACCCCTAACCGGAAATTTTGGCGAACCCACTAGTGTTCCAACCAGTGGTAGCGTTCTTTAACGGAGCCCAACATCCATGGACTCGGGACCTCGGTTTTACGTCTCCTCCGAAAGACGGCATATCTACATTATACCTCTTCTACTAAATCCAACCCTTCGCTTCGTTTATGTCGTTTTTCTCTTTAATATTTTTGTTGGTGCCTTTCTAGTAATGTGTCTCCCTGCTTGTATATATCGGATTATATTTTCTCCACCTGCTTCCTTTTCTATTTTTATATTTCTTTTTAATGATCTTTTTTCATCTCTTGTTATGTTTGGTCCAAATATTGCTCCCAATATTCTCCCTTTTAGTATTCTTAGATCTATCGCTTTTTTCCCGTTTATATAGTTTATAGTTGTTGTGTCTAGTTCGTAAGTGATGAGTGGTCTCATATATTTGTATCTTCGTTCTTCCGCTGATCGATACAGATTTTATCAGTTCCTAATTCATGCCAAAGGCTGATCTCCTTTCAATATTTTTTTCTGTCTCCTTATCTTCACCAGTTTGTCCTATCGATGTTCCTAAATAGTTGAAGCTTGATATAATTCCAAACGTGATTTTTGATTCTTAAATATTGAAAATTATTTTGATTTTGAAGTTCATTATTCCCGCTAACTGGCAAAATCTTAGACCGTTATCGTTAGTGTTGTCATGTATAGCTTCTTCTTCTGAGTGAGTGGTCGACCAAACCATTTGCAGCAGAGTGCCAGCTTTTAGTAAGATTAGGTAGAATTTGGCAGAACTTTATAAAACTTTTGAAAACACGAGATGTGAATTGAACTCCACATTCTAGGGTTATATTTTAAGAAAAACCAAAACAAGATGTCCAGCAATACAAAAGAACGTAAATCACTAGATATGGATCTATATAGTAATATGTAACCTAGGGCCATGTCAGTCAAGCATTATCGATTAGAATGTACAGGAGGAAGTGACGAGAAATTTTCGATTGTTGGCATTCATAGGAATCGGTCTCTAATTAAATTGGAAGAATCATTGGCTTGGAATTACTTGAGTTATGAAGTTGATTGAAAACGAGTCGTTGGAATGAAGGTGTGATAAGAGGTCGTGGTTTTTCTGTTCATGTATCAAAAAACACAGTTAGTGAGAAGCTAGGAATCGGCACACGTTCGATGTGGAGAGAAAAATTTATCATGAACAATCTTCTTGAGTTCTTCCTCTTCAGCTTTAAACAGTAACTTGTAATCAAGTGGTGCAGAAACAGCTGCAGAAAGGGTGTCATCACCAAAAAGCACAGAATTCACGAACTTTGTCAGACATGAACGAGGAGAAATGCAGTTTTTACATTTTGCGAGAGCTTCTTCTAGAGTTCTATCGTCCATTATTTCACTTGAGAACCTTCCAGAAGTGAATTGCTCATTGTCCTATTCAAAGGAACTTTATACTCAGAGGCATAGGACATAAGTTTGAGATGAAAGTTCAGCATTTCAAGGAAATCTCCAATTGCCTGAGCTCATTCTTCTGGACTACGGATGCCAGCAGAAGAAATATTATAACCCAAAAATCACTTTTGCCAACTCCAACAATGTATTTTTGTGGATTTATGACCAATCTGTGAATACCATGGCGAACTGTTCATATCACCAGAATTTGAAGCTTTCCAAAAGTAAATTGGACAATTCTACATATAAATGTTAGCGGAAGGTGAAGAATATAGTGGACGTTGAAAGGTCACACAACGACTAATAATTATGAACAAATATTGTATCCATATGCCTATCCCTACCTACCATGTCTCCTTCGAAAACGTGGTCCATAATTTCGTTCCTTGGTAGACCAGTGGCATCCATCAGGAGTTGAAATGTAAACTCCAGGCGAGGATCCATCTCGCCTCTTCTTGCTTTGCGCTCGCATTCTTCCCGGCGTCGCTATTTGAACAATAGAAAATAATTATCAATAAAAATGAATTTGTTAATCATGATTTTTTCAAAGGTACACAATAATTCTGTGATATTCTAATGCCAGTGGTTTTGAAAGTATAAAAACCAAATTTTCAGTAGAAAAAACAAAAAATTGATGCAATATATTTAAGGGGGGCATAGAAAATCCAAATTTGTGTTATATAAAAAGCACAGCACACATTTTCAATATTTTTATTCTCACAAGGTTTTTATGTCGATTTGGAAATTCAATGTTTGGATCATTTCAATAATTCGCCATTTATGCTGTGACGTACATACTTTAAAAGAGGTTAGCTATAATAAGAATTGACATCTGACCACAACTCTAATAGTAGGAGAGCTGGCACCAATTTTTGGGTAGGTATTTGAGGCAAGCTGGGGTTTGAACATTGCCAGACGCGTGCAAAAATATTTTGCAAAAAATTATAAAAAATGTTTTTGAGGCAACTTGAAATTTTATTGGTGTATTATTTATAACTAAAAAATAAGATTCCCAAAAAGACAGATCATTTTGGTGGGGCTTTCTACCTGCCAGGTGATCAAACAAATAATGAATAGGTACGAGCCTGTAGTGCTATAGACAAGCTGTAGTGTGAGAGATAGCGTATAACGACAGATGTCTTCGTTCTTTCTTGCCGCGTTACTATTGGCTCTGGCGAGGCCACGTGACTTACAATAAACCGTGAGGTTTCTAGTTAAAATTTCGGAGTAAAAGGATAAAATTTTCGGATTTTGTCCTAAAAACATTTTGCATTGAAGGGATTGTATTGATTTATGGACGTTAAAGGGACATATTTTTTGTGATTTCTTTTTAATTTTTTAAAATTAGTTATTTTGCCAATTTTAATGCGAATTTGCACGTAATAAATTGTTTAAATGTTTGATATTTCCGCAGAAATATTTATTTTTTTAAGAGAATTAAAAAAAAAAAATTTTTAACAATTTTTGTCTCAAAAATTTTTGTACAGGATTCATATTATTACCCCTACATTCAAAACTAAAAATTGTTTTTTTTCCTCTGGCAGTATTCTAAATCAAAATGTATACGGAAATTTAAAATTTTTCCATCTTACAATTAATAAGGGTTACGTATTAAAAAAATCAATGAATAACATAAAAAATCGAAAAAGCAGGTTTATAAAAATATGATAATTCTCCATCAGTACAATTATTTCAAGTATAAAAAAAAATTAGAAATAAATTCTATTCATTTCACATCAGATATAAATTAACATTCTTCGTCTGTGGATTCCTCATTAGAAGTAACGAAATCTTCGGATTCATTTGTGTCAGATTCGGCATCCTCTAAACCATCTGCGCAAAGAAATATATATATATATTTTTTAATTAATCACAGAAATTTGAATGCAGCAGTTATTAAAAATAAACCATTTATTCTCACCTGCAGAGTATGATTTTCATCATCGTTATTTTTACTTTCCTCGTGAACAACAGCGTCGAATACCAATTGCGGCATACACTCTCCGTCAAACCAGTGAAAATCTAGCGTATCCTCATTAAGTTTCCATCCATTTCTATTAGGTGTTAAGGAGCTGGGGGAATCGCAAATGTGCATTTCTCCAAATGCTTGTGATGTATTGCGTTCTTAGAAGATGTTGTTTCAACTCAGCTTTGCATGGAGGTAAGGCAGAGGGATCACAATTTTTCAGTTTTTTCTTAAAAGGTTCATCTTCAGTGTCGGCCTTGTTAGTCGCACAAAATGGTTTTGCGATTTTTTATGTTAATTATTGATTTTTTTTAATACGTAACCCTTATTAATTGTAAGATGAAAAAATTTTAAATTTCCGTATACATTTTGATTTAGAATACTGCCAGAGAAAAAAAAAATTTTTAGTTTTGAATGTAGGGGTAATAATATGAATCCTGTACAAAAATTTTTGGAACAAAAATTGTTAAAGAAATAATTTTTTTTAATTCTCTTTAAAAAATAAATATTTCTGCGGAAATATCAAATATTTAAACAATTTATTACGTTCAAATTCGTATTAAAATTGGCAAAATAACTAATTTTTGAAAATTGAAAAGAAATCACAAAAAATATGTCCCTTTAACGTCCATAAATCAATACAATCCCTTTTATGCAAAATGTTTTTAGTACAAAATCCGAAAATTTTATTTTTTTACTCCGAAATTTTAACTAGAAATCTCACGGGTTATTGTAAGTCACGTGGCCTCGCCAGAGCCAATAGTAACGTGGCAAGCAAGAACGAAGACAGCTCTCGTTATACGCTATCTCTCACACTACAGCTTGTCTATAGCACTACAGGCTCGTACCTATTCATTATTTGTTTGATCACCTGGCAGGTAGAAAGCCCCACCGAAATGATCTGTCTTTTCGGGAATCTTATTTTTTAGTTATAAATAATACACCATTAAAATTTCAAGTTGCCTCAAAAACATTTTTTATAATTTTTTGCAAAATATTTTTGCACGCGTCTGGCAATATTGAAACCCCGATTAAATTATCAGGCATATTTTTTTTTTCGTATTCATTAAGTATTACACTGCAACATACATATAAATTGCGTAGTGCCTCAAATATATTTTTGGGGAACAAAAATTATATTTTTAAAAATGTAGGGGTTGATTTAGCCCCGCTACTCACCAGCCAGGTCTACAATTCCGAGTTGGGATATAATAGGAGAGGTATCTGACAAGTTTTCAGCTTGCCTCAAATACCTACCCAAAAATTGGTGCCAGCTCTCGGACTATAATGTGATGAAGTACTTCTAGGTTATGCTTTTGTAATATTGCTGTTGTTTATTACTTCTGATTTATTATTACTGCTATTACATTATTTCATTAATTTCACCGTTACGTATTTAGTAAACATATTAAGTTAAAGGCAATAATGTTCCACCTTCAGACATTTCTATGGTGCACATGATTGGTAGGTTTCTGAATTTGTATTTCAGAACAATCTATAATGGATTGAACATTATTATATTTTCCTCGAAAAGGAATGGACGAATATTTTTTCATTTGGCTTTCAAAAATATGAAATGTTCCAGTTTATAAATGTCAGTTTTAAATATTTTTGAAACTCAGTTAACTGATAATGAAAATTGATCTGATAAACTTGCAAATTATCAATTTATTGTGATTTCAATTAACATGTTTATTAGAACATCATACCACACTTCAGGAACACCAATATAAACTGTTCATCTTTTGATTCACTTGTGTTTAGTTCACAAAATCACTGCTTAATGGTACAGTTTCAAGTGTTTCAAGTGGTCTCTGCTGATGTGATATCTTCTACCCTCAAAAATTCCTTGCTCATTGGTGAGATCGATGCTACTTTTGTAATAGTCTTATCAAAAGTAACCAATTTAACCTTATTCTGAGATGTTAACCGACAACTAATACCAACACTTATTACTTCTAAGAGACTTGTTTGTTGGTATTGATCGATCATTCCCGACGAGGTTTGAGTACCAACATCATTATCATGAGAATCTTCTGTAGAAACAAGTTCATTTGGGACTACTAGCTTATCTAATTGTAGCTTTTTGATTGAACAAGATTCTGGCCAATTTAAAACGTGAAGCACAACTAAAAGTTTGAAAATAATTTTCCTTCCCATCATCGAGTAATTGTTGCCTTGATCCCATATTTGAAAGTCAGACATGTGAAAATAAATAAAGTTCAAAGTTTATTTATTTTTTGTGGGGCTTTAAGGCGTCTGACAAAAGTTTGGTCCATGGAAAGTGTCTGACACTTATAATACTACTCTAGAATATTATACCACAAAACATATCGTCGGTAAAATGCCAAAACCATCAATGTGCAATATTAATGTTTTAAGAAAAACGCGTTTCAAGCATTGAAGACATTGCTAAAAATAAAGATTTCATTTTGTGGTTATTATCCACTATTGAAAGGTTTACTTTTGTAAAAAAATAAACAATGTCGGTTGAAGATTTCAAATTTTTGTAATTTTTATCAAAAGAAAGCACATTTGTTTTTTTTGGTTTGCAAAAAAGTTGAAAAAAATATTCGTGTAAATAAAAAAGTACACATTTTGAAAAGAAAATTTTAAATGAATTCTTATTTTACTGATTATTTTTTTCACTTGTCAAAATCTGACATTTTGGTGGTTTTAACCAATAGCAATACATTATTCTAGCCAATCATTCGGTATTATACTGATAATTCTGCTTCCTCATCGATAATACCTTGTTTACATTGTAACGTCAAAATTTTATTTTGAATTTGTCATTATTGACAACTAAAAGTGCTTCGTAGTTTATTGAAAAATGAACACAAACCGATTCAGTGCCATCACCCAAGAGAATATTGAACATTCAGGTAATACAAAATTTTAAATTGTTGAAAAAAATAATCTTCCCAAATACAACTCGCTCTTCAAATTTTATCACATAATTTTTTATTTTCATCACTCAAACTTGTTTATTTGAGGCAAAAACATTCAAACAAACCGAATTTAGATAAAATCTCTCGTCCTAACGGACTCGTGATTTTATCAATCGGTTTGTTTTCATATTTTTGACAAATAAACAAGTTTTCGTGGAAAAGAAAAAATTATCGATAAAATTTGAAGCACTCGTGGTATTACCTTTGTAAATTATCAAAGTACAAAAAATAAAATATTATTCTAGCAAACAAAAATCTTTATCCCGGATGTCACGGCTTGTTTTTAAAGATTTATAAAAATTATGATAAGCCCTATGAAAGTCTTCACACATTTTTTGCAAATTTTTTTTCTTCGCTTCACTAATAGACAGTTCAGTTACATAAGCTTAGTTCATTGAAGCAGTTGTGGGACGACCACGGTTTTTAGTCTTGCGGCAGTCTATCTCAACAAAATCTCCAAAAAAATCAGTTTTGTAATATAGTTTTGATGGCTGCTCTTTTAAATAGCGAAGCCAGCAAATTTTTCTCCAGGGGATTTCAAAACTAAGAGAAATGCTTGAAAAAGCCTTGAAGTCAAAAAACTCATCAAACAACATGTTTTTTACATTAAAAGGCCCCAGTGATACCCGAGCATCCCTTATTAATTGTGCCCAACCATCAGGCGTAAGCATTAGTATATTCTTCGCCTTCCTTGCTACTTTGGAGTGAATGGAGTCACACTCCATTCCACTGTAACCAGTTTCAAAAAAACGGTGATCCATTACCTTCAATGACTGATGATTGCTAAGGAGTTGCATACACATGGAAGCAAATACAGAATTCTCTTGCTGCCGCCACAGCCATCTGACATAATACACACGGATGTGATTTCAGTGTGCGACATAATAAAATCATACACACAAGAGGCTATGTCATTTGCCCCTCGTTTACCATGCGTTTCATCTCAAAGATAGCATTTAACTTTTTGATTTCCCAAATTGTACATTGTCAGATTGTAGACTGCTATTTCACCAATCTGATGAATTTTAAGTGCCGAAAACACGAATGTGGCACATTCACTATTTTGGATTTTACAGATTCGCTCAAAGTACAATGCTAAAACACCAATGTGGTACATTCGTGCTTTAGGTATTCAAGCAATTGCTAAATTCCCACTTTCTCGAATTAGACATCGGGCGTAGAGGGGTGTCAGACTCGCGATGCACATTCGTGGTTTTGGCATTGTATCGACGATATATAAAAATCAGACATACAAATTTAAGTAAAGTTACTCTTATTTTTAGTTACCTTTCTCACCTGATACCTGCCCAGGATAGCTCCACAAACACACAGGTATTCAAAGCACACGAGATGCTACTGAGAACCTAACATTTCATCTATTTGAAAATAAGTTATGTCTTATCGCTCTGGGATCTTACTTTAATATTTGATTATTCATAGGGTAGCCAGTAGATCATAGTCATAAAATAGTAAGTTGTTTGCATTTTAGGTAATAGTGCAAGTGAGGATGCAATTGGAAAATGCATTTTCCGGCCCAGAGGGAGTTTTTCAAACAAGTGCTAACCCACATTTTTCCCAGTCTTTTCTGTGACCTTCCCGAACACAATGCAGAAAAAACCGCATCTCGATATCTGTTGTGCTCCAAAATTTCCTCTATTTTTCATAAATGCCCTGGTATATAAAATCCACCAGTGGAATAGCGAACCTATTTCGCACGATCGTTGATATTTTATATAGCTGGGCCATAGGAATGTGTTCTGCAAGCTCTTTCCAACACTCGCGATGCACACTTCTTCCCCTTGATGGTCTATAACTAAGCCCTGATTTTGATCAATATAAGGTAAATGGCCCAAATATCGGCCACGTCCCAATTATCGGACACTTTTTTGGTTTTTTATTAATAATGAGTTAAGTGTATATCTTTGAGACGAAAAATATATTCTTCTGAAAAATTGCACATTTGGGCCACATTGTTGACACAACCTACCCCTTCTACGAACTTCTATAATTTTCAGTAAGCTTGAAAATAGTGGGGTGGTAACAACATTTGCCAAAGGCGTCATTTCGCTAGCGAAGTGGGTAAGACAACGCTATTCAGTAATCTTACATTTTTGATGTTTATTAAAAAAATATTTTTATAGTATATTTCTAGTATAATATTGTATATTAACTGTTCCACAATAGTTTTTTTTTGTTAATTTATTGTTGTTTTTTCCTATAAAATGGTGGCCGATAAGTGGGACATATTAAATTGGGTTATGTACCAGGTGTCCGATAACTACAACAATGTTATGATTTTTTTTTAAATTGCATTACACAATATTGATGAAAAGCTTCTAAGATCTTTCAGAATAGTTCTTGATAAACCAATGATTTTTCCGACCAGTTATCGGTATCATTAAATAAAAGAGTTAATTGAATATTATATTTGTGTGAGCACTTTAATAAACTGCTATACCGATAGTTCGTACATGAAATGACCGATGTTTGGTACATTATATGACTGATAGTTGAAATAGTTAATAGTAAAGTTTGAATAGAAACAAAAAAATTAGCAACGGATTTTTATATGTTATAAAATGTTAACTATTATGTGGAGTATAAGCTTCATGTAAAAAATTATTTTACTGAAGCTTGTTTTCATTTAAGTCTCCTATTAATTATTTTATTACATGTCCGATAGCTAGGACCGTCATTGGTATAAGCGCTTTTTAAGAAGACCCAAAAGGGTTCCACAGAGCATAACTGGACATCGATCCAAAGTGACAGAAGAAAACAATGCGCCAATGGTTCGATGAGGTAAATAATTATTTAAAAGATAATCAAAACAATGTAACCGAACCAAATAGATTTTATATCTGCGACGAAACGGCCGTTTTCTTGTGTCCCAAAGAAGAAAAAGTTCTAACTAAAAAGGGTGATGAAACTGTATACAGCATGTCAAATAATAACGGAAAAGAAGCAATTACTGTACTTTTTATGTGCAATGCTGCTGGGGATCTGCCATCACCGCTTATTTTATAATATATTCTTATAAGGGAATTCCAAAGGAGGTCATTAATAATGTTCCAAAATCGTGGGAGATTGGCAAGTCAGATAATGGCTGGATGACAGAACGCTCATTTTTTGAATACACAGCAAACGTTTTTATTGTAAACAGGTTAGAATTGATGTTTTGTTTCTTCTCTTATTGTATTTCTAATCAATTGAAGTTTATGTTTTTGTTTTATTATATATCCCACATATACCGATAATAGGGACATATCCCGTCCGATAATTAGAGCTTCACTCTGTTAGAGCATCCGATGACTGGGACAAATGTACCTTTTTTAATAAATTATTAATTATTAGATAACTATATTTATTATTATCAAACGCGATAATATATTATGATAGGCAAAGAAATATAGGAACCTGAAGTGCAATCCGTGTCAGTGATTTTCCAGAGCATATATTTTTTCTGAACGCTTAAAGTTCGACTTTGATCCTAAGCGTCCGATAGTTGGGCCATTTACATTACATGCATTTATTTCAGTGCAGCGTGGCATACGGTACGGTTTAGCGTAATAGAGTCCTTGTGCTGTATTTTTCCATTTTACTTCTTATCAGTTCAGCTTATACCTAGTATCTGTATTCTATAATTTTGCATTTCCTCAGTGATATCCATTTCTTTTTCCTTAATTGTATTTAAGTTCCAAATTCCTATCACCAATAATTCTTCATTGGTATTTTGTATTATCTTATGCTCTTGTTAGGTCATGGTTAATATACCATTTGCTCCTTCATTATCCTGAATCTGCTTCTATTTTGAATCTCTTCACCTTCAACGTACTTCTTCAACAGAATTTCCATTTTCTGTCTGATTATTTCCTCGTCATTTCCATCCATTTCTATGCCGTGAACTAATATATTGTTTGATTTCCTATCCCTGAATAGCATTTTTAATATATTTATTACTCCCTGATGAATTTTCTCATGTGCTTGAAATATCGGGGCCAAAAGAATTCCTTGAGGTACAGACCGATAAAATGTATGTGTTACAGTAAAAGTAGATATTGCGGCAAATGTATACATTTTCCGGTAAATGTGCACATTTGCCTCCTCGTTTGGGTAATGTGCATTCAACTAACATTTACAATTCCAAAGAAGGAAAATGTACATTGAATTCACAATGACCATGTCGTTTCGGTAAATGTGAGAAAAAGGGGAAGTACATTTAATCATTACATTCTCCCTTTCCCTTAAAAGATATCTAATACTTTGTAATGAACATTAATATATTCAAGAAGGAGAAGGGAATATAATCATTGGATTCACCCTTCCCCTTAAGATATCCAATACTTGGTAATGAACATTAATTTATCCAAGAAAGGCAAGGGAATATAATCATTGGA